>LBNU01005652.1:99891-110894 GCA_014162995.1 Artemisia annua | reverse complement strand
GGGCTGTGATGTAAAGCGTCAATGCATATTCGGATGCATGGGTAATGAAAATACTATACGTTTTATTGGATTTCAAGATATATATACTGAATAAGGTTGTTAATGCTTCTTCTTCTAGCTAATTATGGGGCTCTTGTAGATGAGATTTTGTACGTTCTCGTAAGTTCAGTAGTGAATCAGAGTGTATACTTTGTGTCTCAGATGAAACGAGAGGGGTTCATGGCTGTAGAAAGAAAGGAAGGTGTCTTGATGAGGATTGCATTACTCTTAATGGTTACTTATGGACTGTATGGTCTCAGCGTAAAGAGGCAATTATGGGTATTTTTTGAGACTGTTATATAATTTGGATGGGGTCGAGGACTAATAGTTTAAGTCGATTTTCTGATAGGTAACCATGATATCTATTTATTAAACAGTTTATATCTGAATCCAATCTTATAGACATTCATATTATTCGTAGCGTACAGAATTATATATATGGATGAATTGAAAATAGAATTATACATGATTTTCCAGCTACATAGTTGGATCGTCAGTGTTTAGCCTTGTTATATAGATGCATTCGTAAACTCAAATTATTGCTCTTTAAAGTGAGAAATTACATCATTATCTATTGTTTTTTACTTCCACGATCCTCTTCTGATGTTACTCCAGTTTCCTTTAAATCCAAATATTTCAGTTGACCCACTTCTTCTGGATATTTCCTTCAAAAACAAAATAGAAGCTCAATATTCTATCAAAGTTTAGAGACAGATATCATGTACTATTTAAGTACAGATTTTCCTCCTCAATAGCTACTTGTAAATATGGATTAGCAGCGTTTTCAGGTTAAACTGATATCATGAAGAGACATGTGCAGCAGTGCGGCTAAAAGCTATGTAAGATACTTTAGAATCTTTGCAAGACTTCAAGGCCAAGAGGAAAGTGTAAATGGGTCATAGACGGTGATAAAAATTTCCAAGTTTCTCCAGCATATCATACAATTATGAAAAATATCATGTTACATAGCATCAAGTCTTCCAGTTAATAGGGTTTGGGGTTAAAATTGTAGGCTATAGCGTCAGATAGATTTGCGGTTGGTGTTGGTCCCAAAGTTTGTGTAAGAGAGATTGAGTAAACGAAATTGCAAAGTAAACTAGATAACTTTTTATATTAATCTTTCCAACTTGAATTTCGGTACATATGTTCGAGTATAAATAGTATGCGAATGGTTACCATGAACCATTGCAATGTTTCATAGAAAGGTTGTGTTGGTTCTGTTTCATTCGAACAGGTACAAACCAAACAACACACCTTTTTGGTTCTATAACTAACTTCAGAAAATAACTAACTTAACTAACATAACCGCTAATCGGTTATTATCTTTACAACGAACACGTTTGGTCCTTAGAGTTTATTTCTGTCCGAGAAGTGACATGCAAGATTACACGCTCACATTCTCCTCCTTAATCTTGAATGTTGCTTCGTCCTAAGTCTTGAACTCCAAGCATTTGTCGCATAGTCACGAACTTGAGTCTTGGTAAAGCCTTTGTTAAAATATCTGCTCGTTGAAGTTCTCCATTAACGTGTTCCACATTAATATGTCCATTCTCTACACATTCACGAATGAAATGATAGCGAATGTCAATGTGTTTGCTCCTTCCATGAAATACTGGGTTCTTCACGAGTTGAATAGCTGATATATTGTCAACTCTAAGTGTTATTCTCTTTTCTAGGCATCCAGTTAGTTCACTAAGAAGTCGTTTTAGCCATAATGCTTGACATGCTGCTCCAGTAGCTGCCATGAATTCTGATTCACATGATGATAGTGCCACTGTAGGTTGTTTCTGAGTACACCAAGTAATAGGTGATTCTCCAAAGTAAAAAACAATTCCAGTAGTTCCTTTTCCTTGATCGGTGTTGATTCCATAAATACTGTCGCTATAACCTGTAATTTTGCAGCCGCTTTCTTTCTTGTATATTATTCCATGCTCCTTTGTTCCTTTGATGTATCGGATTACTTTTTTAACTGCCTTCAGGTGATGGTCCTTCGGGTCTTGCATAAATCTGCTGAGTAGTCCGACTGAATAACTAAGATATGGTCTTGTGTGTAGTAAGTACCTAAGACTTCAAATTAAACTTCGGTAGTAAGTTGCGTCAACTGGGTTTCCATCTTCCGCCTTGACCAACTTAGTGCCGAGATCCATAGGTATCTTCGTATCATTACTGTCCATCATACTTGTTTCTTTCAGGATCTTGTTAATATATCCTGTTTGCTTGATTGTAATGTCTCCTCCTGTTTGTGAAACTTCTATCCCAAGGTAATAAGCTAGCAACCCTAAGTCGCTCATTTCAAATTTATCTTTCATTTGGGATTTGAACAAGTCAATTTCTTTCTTTGGAGTGCCCGTAATTATCAAATCATCTACATATACTCCAACTATAAGCGTAGAAGTCTTGCTTCTTTTCGTATATACTGCTTGTTCAAGATTACATTTCTTAAAGTCTAATGACTTCAAGGTTTGATCAAGCTTTAAGTTCCAAGCTCTAGGTGCTTGTCTCAAGCCATACAAAGTTTTAGTAAGCTTGTAAACTTTTCCTGAGTTTCCTTGCTGAATGAAACCTTCAGGTTGTGTAACATAGACTTCTTCCTTCAATTCTCCATGCAAGAATGCTGATTTCACATCCAAGTGGTGTACTTGCCAACCATGATATGCTGCTAGTGTTAATATTAAGTGAACTGTTTCTATCCTAGCAACTGGTGCAAATACTTCATCGAAGTCTATTCCTTGTTCTTGTACGTAGCCTTTTGCTACTAATCTTGCCTTATACTTGACAATGTTTCCTTTAGCATCTCTTTTGGTTTTATAAACCCATTTGAGTCCTATTGCCTTTTGATTAGTTGGAAATGTTGTAAGAGTCCATGTGTTATTCTTGTTGATAATCTAATTCAATCTCCATGGCCTCAATCCATTTCTTATCTTTCGATGCTTCCTTAAAATTTTGAGGTTCTTCTTCTGTGAAAAATAAGCTTGGTGCTTCTAAATGTTGTGCAGTTTCATAGATTTCTGCTAAATCCTTTAGACCTCGAACTGGACTATGATCATATTTGTGACGTGAACTACCTAAAGAACTAGAAGTAGGTTCTACTTCATCTTCTGTGTTAGGGTCATAGTTGTATGTTGGTGGTGTGATTGGTGAGTCTGGATCTGATGTTGGATCCGGTATTTGATACATATTGTTATGATTGTCATTGTCGTCTAAGTTGACGGGTATAGGATTCTCATTGTCAACTTCATTTATCACAAAGCTAGCCCGAAATTTGTCTTGTGAATTTGTATCTTCTCCACTCTTATCCCAATCCCACGGTTTTGTTTCCATAAACTTCACGTCCCTACTAACATGTTTCTTCTTCTCTACTGGATCATAAAGCCTACATGCTTTTGATCCTTCCTCTACTCCTAAGTAAATCATTCGTATGCTTCTATCCTCTAACTTCTTCAAGTGAGGTATCATTATCTTTGCATAAGCTATGCATCCAAATATCCTTAGGTATTCCAGATTCGGTTTACTGTTATATAGGGCTTCATATGGTGTTTTATCTTCCTGGGCCCTCGTAGGTACCCTGTTGAGTATGTAAATGGCGTGGCTAACTGCTTCCTCCCAAAAAGTTAAGGGTAACTTCATTGCTTTCATCATACTCCTAGTTGTCGATAAAACTATCCTATTCTTTCTTTCTACTACACCATTTTGTTGTGGTGAGTATGGTGCTGTCAACTGTCTTGCTATACCATTCTCTTTATAGTACTTGGTGAATTCATTTAATGTAAATTCACCTCCTCTATCTGTTCTTAGCATCTTAACCTTTACTTTTAACTCCATTTCAACCTTCTGCCTAAATTCTTTAAATGTGTTGAATGCCTGATCTTTCGATGTGAGAAAGTAGACCCACATGAAGCGAGTACAGTCATCAACTAACAAGAAGATGAGCTTCTTTCCCGAATGTGTGGCTGGGCTTATGGGACCACAGAGATCTCCATATACCAAGTCCAATGGGTTCTCAGATATGAATTTAGCTTTGTTTGGAAATGGTGTTCTAGCATGTTTTCTCAATAAACATGCGTCACATACCTGTCCTGCATGCTTTATTCTTGGTATTCTTGCTACTAGACCTTTGCTTGTCATCCTATCTAAGGTGTCAAAGTTCAGATGGCCTAATCTAGCATGCCATAACCATGCTTGGTTATCTATGTTTGCTAAGAGACATATAGGTGCCTCAATGTGTAGTTTGATACTGTAAAGTCGATTCTTAGATCGTTCTACTTTTATCAACAAAGTCATATTCTTATCATACAAAGTCAATTTGTTCCCATCCATGATGATCTTGCAACCTATCTCAGTAAGTTGTCCTAGACTAAGTATATTGCTTTTGAGGTTTGGAATGTAGTAAACATCCGAGATTATCTTTTGTTGTTGGTTCCTACATCCTAATAATATTGAACCTCTACCCTTTATCTCTAGATAAGATCCATCTCCAAAACGAACGCGTCCAGTGATGCTTTCGTCAATATCTTTAAAATGACTTTTGGTTCCGGTCATATGGTTACTTGCACCATTATCTAAATACCATATGCTAGAATCTGTTGTAGCATATTTTTGGGTTTGTATCTGACCTTCGTTTAACAAAACTTCTTCAGTTTCGTGTGTAGCCATTAATAGTGATGGTTCATCGTCTTCTAAAATGAGGTTTGATTGTTCCTGGTTTGTTGATGGTTTTCTACACTCATTTCTTACATGACCTAATTTTCCACATTTGTAGCATGTTACCTTACTCTTATCCCATGTTGGTTTATTATTATTATACTTATCTCTATGGGACGAGTTTCCGCCATTCGAGTTGTTTCTATTTCCCTTATTCTGCCAGTTTCCTCGTGAGTGGTTTGATCTACCACCACGTCTATAAAAACGTTTTCCTTTCTTAGAGTGTTCGCCTTATGCAAACAACAAATTATCCTGGCTTTCTATTTGTCCTCCCTTTCGGAGTTCAATTCTTTCCTCGAATGCCTTAAGTCTTCCAGCGATCTCATCTAATGTAATTTTATCAAGATCGTTTGTCTGTTCTATGGATGCTACAATTTGAATGAACCTATCTGGTGTGGAGTCTAATAGTTTTCGTACTAATAGTGATTCATCCAAAGTCTTTCCTAATTCAGTTGCCTTCGTGGCATAGCCATTCAATTTGGCTGTAAATGCATCCACACTTTCATCCTCCTTCATTTGAAGAGTCTGAAATCCAATCATCAATGATTGTAGGCGTGCTTGTTGCACCCTTTCTTCTCCAACGTGTCTCATTTTCAATGATTCCCACAAATCTTTTGCAGTTTTGCAACTAGCTACTTGTAAGATTACATCTTCGGTCAATGCTTGATAAGAGGGCAAGTGTTGCCTTATCCTTCTTATCTTCTACTTGCGTATTTTCCTTAGGTTCTATAGTTTCCCATTATCCATGTGCCTCTAAGATAACCTTAATTTGGATTGCCCATACCGTATAGTTTGTGGTTTTAAGTTTGGGGCATTGGTATTGTGCGATGGGTGTTATGGGTTTCACTACGTTGTTACTAGTACCTTCATTGTCACCAGGCATCTTGGAAGTGTTTATAATCTTCACTTTCTATACGTGTAGGAATTCTAACTTGTGTGGTATCACTTAATACTACGGGAACAAGAGAGAGTTTTCGGGAAATCCTAATAAGTACTAGGGACTTCTAATAGTATAAACTATATCTATACTATAAATTATGTAATGAAATCCAAAAGTTTGAGATTATATTGTGACCTTGTGTGATTGTCACACGCGTATTCCTTTCTTGTCTCTAAACAAATCGAGTGTGTACTAGATGTTCTCAACTTGCTTTCCTTGATATACCACTCCACGTATCACGTTGTTCTTCCTCCTTTTGTGTCGATTTGAAAACAGAAAATGAACCCTAAACAATTTTGTCTCGGTCTTTGATTCCAACGCAAAGTAACCCTTAGGTTTTCCTTTGTACGCAAGAAGTTGGTGTCCTTGTTGTCTCGTTTCCAAATCAAATAGGTTTTTCAAACCCTAGGATACCCTCGGTATCTCTCAAAATAAACAAGAAAAGTGCTTGTTTCCTTTTCTACTACTCGTTGGTAGTATGCCAACAAGTAAAGTCCTTGTTGTCTTTCGTTGCTTGTCCACGTTCTACAATACTTCTTTTCTTTTGTTCCACACCGCGTCTAGTACTGCAAGTGTCACTCCAAAAACAATCCTCGGTTGTTTTCTTAATCGGTATACCCTTTCTTTTCAAAGCAACGAACCCTTATTTTCAAAACGTACGTATTTTCTTTCTTTCTCCTTTGTCCGCGACAAAGAATATCTATTGTTTTGTTGTATGATGCGTGACGGCCAACAAAGGAACAAGGTTTTGTTCAGTTTTGTTGCGTTCAAAAATCAAGCCAACACAAACAATTCGAGTCACCNTATTCCTTTCTTGTCTCTAAACAAATCGAGTGTGTACTAGATGTTCTCAACTTGCTTTCCTTGATATACCACTCCACGTATCACGTTGTTCTTCCTCCTTTTGTGTCGATTTGAAAACAGAAAATGAACCCTAAACAATTTTGTCTCGGTCTTTGATTCCAACGCAAAGTAACCCTTAGGTTTTCCTTTGTACGCAAGAAGTTGGTGTCCTTGTTGTCTCGTTTCCAAATCAAATAGGTTTTTCAAACCCTAGGATACCCTCGGTATCTCTCAAAATAAACAAGAAAAGTGCTTGTTTCCTTTTCTACTACTCGTTGGTAGTATGCCAACAAGTAAAGTCCTTGTTGTCTTTCGTTGCTTGTCCACGTTCTACAATACTTCTTTTCTTTTGTTCCACACCGCGTCTAGTACTGCAAGTGTCACTCCAAAAACAATCCTCGGTTGTTTTCTTAATCGGTATACCCTTTCTTTTCAAAGCAACGAACCCTTATTTTCAAAACGTACGTATTTTCTTTCTTTCTCCTTTGTCCGCGACAAAGAATATCTATTGTTTTGTTGTATGATGCGTGACGGCCAACAAAGGAACAAGGTTTTGTTCAGTTTTGTTGCGTTCAAAAATCAAGCCAACACAAACAATTCGAGTCACCACTTTGTTTGGTGCCTCTTTGTATGCAATTTCTACACAAGTACGGTCGTGCACTACTTTTCTTGCGTCTAAAGTTATCCAGGCAGCGTCCCTATTGATTGAACGTTGCGTATTTGTGGTTCCTGAAACGAGTTTCAGTGGTGTTTTTCTTCTTTGGTTTTCGAATAAGTCTCATTAAGGTTTTGTGGTTTCAGAAGATATGTAGCGAAGGTTTTCTTGTGATGGTTTCGTTAACGAGATTGAAGTGGCTCTAATACCAAATGTTGGTCCCAAGGTTTGTGTAAGAGAGATTGAGTAAACGAAATTGCAAAGTAAACTAGATAACTTTTTATATTAATCTTTCCAACTAGAATTTCGGTACATATGTTCGAGTATAAATAGTATGCGAATGGTTACCATGAACCATTGCAACGTTTCATAGAAAGGTTGTGTTGGTTCTGTTTCATTCGAACAGGTACAAACCAAACAACACACCTTTTTGGTTCTATAACTAACTTCTGAAAATAACTAACTTAACTAACATAACCGCTAATCGGTTATTATCTTTACAACGAACACGTTTGGTCCTTGGAGTTTATTTCTGTCCGAGAAGTGACATGCAAGATTACACGCTCACAGTTAGATTAAATCAGGCTAACGGTTAGTCACTGGCAGGTTGGATGGAATATATTTCTGCAACTAAATTTATACGTACATAATATCTTGAAGAATTTGTAAATGGAAGAATTCCCGCGAGACCTAAAGAGACAGGTGATCTAACTTTCAGTAGAGGTCTTAATTACTAATATATTTTTTTCCTTGAGTGTTTAAATAAGTAAATGCATTGTTATTAGTTTTAGTTAATCCTAGCGATATATATTCTTGATGCAAGAGAAGTCTTGAAAACATTAACTTCGAGCATTAACACAGCGAATTCCAATTGCAAGATTGGAAATGATCGGAACTACCAATTGAATCCATAACCTTGAGAAAAGGATGCCTATTGTGTGTTGAATATGCCTTCTTTTTCTACATAAATCTGCTAGATTTTATAACTCGTGTTCTCTATTTATGCCCAAGAGGAAAATTCATCCACAAACAATCGAGCTCCAAAGAAAAAGAAGAGAATACAGTTGATTCAACAAGAAATGAAGAGAAACATAAGTGCTTCAAAGTAAGGATGAACTGTAGGATGCTCTTGTTAGGTATGGAATTGTGTTTCCACTTGGTTGGAAAGAAACCATGCAATTCTGTTCCTTTTTCAATCCTACAACTATGAAGTTGGAATGCTTTTCTAGCTAGTTGAAAGACTTTCAATACAGAATACATTGGTGGAATAGTTGTTAGTTGGAATAATATCATGGTGGAATGCTTTTAATTAAGTTGGATAACTCTTGATGGAATGCTTCTTTTGTTTGCCTATAAATTGAAGCAACCTTGAAGCTCTTCAATACCACTAATCACAACAACACCAACAATCATCTGCATTTTTTACCTTTCATCTTTAATGGCACAAAGAGTATACACATACTTGTACCTTTTAGCCATTTTTTTGTTCCATGTACTTCTCTCTCTGCATCTTAATCAAAATTTACTCCTCCTTTCGACCGTGGATGTAGGTCGTTCAAAATCGAACAATTGAAGCACTTAAATAGTTGTATCAATACTTACATTTTCTTTGTTTCTTCACATTGCCATTTTCCGCTTTGTGGCTGATAAGTGACACTAGGGGTTTCTTTATCAATACAGCCTCTTAAAGAACTAATGCGTATGACTTTATTTTTCTCCTTTGGCCATAATAAAAGCTTTTAACCCGGCCATTTATTTACTAATATAAATTAAGAAGTCCTTCATAGGATAGAATTATATCTGTATCCTTCATTTTTACATAATTATGTATTAAACAATTATCTTATGAATGCTCGGGTTCGGAAATACCAAAATGGTTGAAAAATGTGAGCTTTTGCCATGCTAGGTTAACAAACGGGCCTGATCATGCTTTCTCCGGGTTGGGCCGAGACTAATTCCTTGTCATGAATCTGGGATTTGAAATAAAACTTTCCCTGAACTATCACATATGGGGAAGTGTATTGAACTAGGGGTGAGCAAAAAACAGAAAAGACCGAGTAAATCGAAAACCGAAACCGACCGAACCAGAAACAACCGAACTGATCTAAGAACCGAACCGAATTTGCTAAAACCGAACCGAACTACTAATTCTGTTCTCGGGTTGGATAAAAGTTTGGCAGTCTGAACCGAACACCGAATTCATATAAATATTTATATTTTTTTATGTGTTTATATATACACACATATTGTTTTTGTATACTTATATACATGTAAATACAATTAAAATGTTATCGTAATATAAAAAAACACTTTTTATGGTTGAAATAATTTTTTTTTTGCTAAATATCTACGTAATTATTAATTTTTTAATAATAAATAGTGAAATTCGGGTTATTCGGGTCAACCCAAAAACCGAGCCGAATTCAAATTCGGTTTTCGGTTTGGTTCAGTTGAATTCTAGTTCGGTTCGGTTCGGTTTTCGGGTTGACCCCAAAAAAATTTAAACGAAATAACCGAACAACCCATTAACCGAAGCGATCAACACCCCTATATTGAACCAAGACAAGGACTTCTCAAGCCAGTGGTTTTTAGGGTCGACCATGAGCCTGGCCACAGACTGAGCTAGAGCTTTGCCTCATTTTTTGACCTCTGTCACAATCTATGGGTCCATGGGCCTCATAGGTATGGCTAGTTTACGATACACCAAATTCTGTCAAACACCTTATTACAATCGACAAGATCTATAAATTACAACAATAGCGTGCAAATACCATATATCCTGCTTATTATCTTAATAGATTTTTCATTATAAGTTAACCAATTATCAGGAAACGGTTTAGATGTATACTTTATAAAAATTTAAACAGTTGTGCCCGTTTATTTGGTTACAAATATTAACAAAGGTTAACAAACCAACTTCTATATTTAGCAAAGTATTTATAGAGTTTAACAAGATAAACAAGTAAGAAAGATTTACACAAGTATTTTCAACATTTAATTTCATATTAGAGATGAATCAACGAATTTTACTAAGTTTATTTGCGGAATAATAATCTAAGTTGATAGAGAATTGTTTGGTTATCTCCTCACTAAATTAAAATAAACAAAAGTTAATGTATAAGTAAGAACAATATTAACCACTGTATACACTCAGAGACTTAGTTATATTAGAAGAGTAAATGCTCTTGAATGTGTTTTACATTAATTGCAACAGATAACATTAACTCCATTACAACATTATTTTATACTATACGAGTAACCGTGCATAGCAATGGGATTTTATAGCGACATATCGTTATTTGATTAAAAAAAACTTTATAGGTTATAAACAAAAAATAATAAAAGTTTGAAGATTTGGGGATTAAACATAATGTTTTGAAATCCGGTTCGACCCACGTGGTTCAACTGGTTGAATTGTTCCGGTCGAAAAACGGGTCGATTTAAATTGGGTCAACTTGTCGGGTTGGGTCAAAAACGGATCAAATTAAACCGGGTCAAGCCTCCGGGTTTGAAGCGTCCCGGGTCAACCTGGTTTTCGACTTGTATTGATAGTTTCCTTTTGAAATATATGTTTTCAACATTTCCTTTTTTAGTTTCAATTTTTTTACTTTTCAGTTTTTTTTTCAGGTACCTTTTGACGATTAACAGGATAAAAAGATCTCGATGAGGCCTGATTCACCAGTTTGTATCGGTTTCAACGGGTCCTCTCTGGTTCGTTTTCGGACGGCTTTTATTGGTTAGCCGAACTGGTGGTGACACCGGTTCCCATTTGATCCTGTTGAACCCGTTGGTCCCGTCCAGTTTTCAAAACTATATGTACCATCA
>LBNU01005652.1:77307-93670 GCA_014162995.1 Artemisia annua | reverse complement strand
TATATATATATATATATATATATATATATATATTTTTTTTTTTTTTGCTAAATATCTATGTAATTATTAATTTTTTAAAAATAAATAGTGAAATTCAGGTTATTCGGGTCAACCCAAAAACCGAACCGAATTCAAATTCAGTTTTCAGTTCGGTTCAGTTGAATTCTAGTTCTGTTCGGTTTTCGGGTTGACCCCAAAAAAAATTAACCGAAATAACCGAACAACCCATTAACCGAACCGATCAACACCCCTATATTGAACCAAGACAAGGACTTCTCAAGCCAGGGGTTTTTAGGGTCAACCATGAGCTAGGCCACAGACCGGGCTAGAGCTTTGCCTCATTTTTTGACCTCTGTCACAACCTATGGGTCCATGGGCCTCATAGGTATGGCTAGTTTACGATACACCTAATTCTGTCAAACACCTTAGTACAATCGACAAGATCTATAAATTACAACAATAGCGTGCAAATACCATATATCCTGCTTATTATCTTAATAGATTTTTCATTATAAGTTAACTAATTATCAGGAAACGGTTTAGATGGATACTTTATAAAAATTTAAACAGTTGTTCCCGTTTATTTGGTTACAAATATTAACAAAGGTTAACAAACCAACTTCTATAATTAGCAAAGTATTTATAGAGTTTAACAAGATAAACAAGTAAGAAAGATTTACACAAGTATTTTCAACATTTAATTTCATATTAGAGATGAATCAAAGAATTTACTAAGTTTATTTGCGGAATAATAATCTAAGTTGAATGAGAATTATTTGGTTATCTCCTCACTAAATTAAAAATAAACAAAAGTTAATGTTTAAGTAAGAACTATACTAACCACTGAATACACTCAGAGACTTAGTTCTATTAGAAGAGTAAATGCTCTTGAATGTGTTTTACATTAATTGCAACAGATAACATTTACTCCATTACAACATTATTTTATACTAGATGAGTACCCATGCATAGCAACGGGATTTAATAGCGACATATCGTTATTTGATTAAAAAAAAGTTTATAGGTTATAAACAAAAAATAATAAAAGTTTGAAGATTTGGGGATGAAACATAATGTTTTGAAACCCAGTTCGACCCGCGTGGTTCAACTGGTTGAATTGTTCCGGTCGAAAAACGGGTCGATTTAAACTGGGTCAACTTGTCGGGTTGGGTCAAAAACGGGTCAAATTAAACCGGGTCAAGCATCCGGGTTTGAAGCATCCCGGGTCAACCCGGTTTTCGACTTGTATTAATAGTTTCCTTTTGAAATATATGTTTTCAACATTTCCTTTTTTAGTTTCAACTTTTTTACTTTTCTGTTTTTTCTTCAGGTACCTTTTGACGATTAACCGGATAAAAAGATCTCGATGAGGCCTGATTCACCAGTTTGTATCGGTTTCAATGGGTCCTCTCTGGTTCGTTTTCGAACGGCTTTTATTGGTTAGCCGAACTGGTGGTCACATCGGTTCCCATTTGAGCCTGTTGAACCCGTTGGTCCTGTCCGGTTTTCAAAACTATATGTACCATCAACTTGTTAGGTTGTATGAAGCTTTGTGTGTTTTATTAATTTGTATAATGTATATAATAGCATGTACTTTTCATTTTAGGGTGTTTTAAAAATAACATTAATTAGTGTGTTTAATTATTTTATATTTTGGAGTAGGTTGTAGCTTTTTTAAATTGTGCATTATGAAAAAAAATATATATACTTTTAGTAAGTGGTGTTTTAATTGATTGTATTTAATTTGGTAGATATGCTTTTAATTGATTGTACAATGTGAATAAATTATTATACTTTTAAATAATATAGTGTTTTAATAAGAGTATTAATTACACTATACATTTCTCTCACCTATGACTATTTTCAACTTTCAACATTCCACTTTGACCATACACCCTTTATATATAATATGGATATACAAAGATTGAGATGGATACCCGTGGGGTAATAGGGATGTGTCAAGTATTTAACTGTGTAGAACACTTACATTAAATGTTTCTATTTCTGAAATATGTCCGATCCTAATTTAAGGAACAGTGTTGGCAACTGTTTGCACATTTCTACCAACTCTTGTACTTTTCTTTGAATTTCTTTGATAAGTATTTTCCACTTATCTTCCCATGAAATTTCATGCCTAAACTTTCAGAGAGTTAAATATTTTTCCTAAAAATCTTATCTCAGAATGTCTGATTGTTGAGGAGATCTAGGGGAATCAATGGGTTATTGTCATTACTCACTGACTTCATCATCTTCTTTCAGGGTCATTATTTCACTTACCGAGTTTCGCCTCAGGAAATGGTGAGACTTTCCTAGTCTCTGATGAACTCTGAAGATGACTCCCTGAATATTCTTTAATTCACCGACTTAAATTACACTTAAGTTATTTTATGTTCAAATTTTAGTTACAAATAATTGTGCTCTAAATTGATCCATATTACAGGCATAAAAGAACTAAATATATTAACGGTCATGAGTTGAGATCCCCATATACCTACCATTGTCTATAGATCTGGTGAACCAATCAACACCATCCAATCCAATTTGATCCAAAGGCTAAGATCAAATCAGCCATTTACACTTGAACGGTAAAAATGACAATTATATAAACTAAAAATAAGGATCGATGTTATTTTTTCCCCAAAAAAATTAGGTCAAACACACACACACACACACAAACACTCTCCCGATCCAAATCTGATTCGATAAAAAACACCACAATTCCATTCCGATTTCGCTCCGATTTAACCTCCAAAATCATGATATAAGATCGTTAATCGTTAAAAACCATTTATTTTGATCGAATTTTTGTTCGATTGAAACATAAATCACAAGCAAAACTCGAAAAAATGGATGATAATTGACTTCTCCCAAACAGTCAACTAAGTCAACCAAGGGTGCCTGGTCAACTAAGTCAAGCTATGAGGGAGGAAGTGATCAATTTATGATCCGGTGTAAGCACAGTGTATCCCCGGGTCGTTAAGTCCCAGCGAGATTGAAATTGTGTTTTGAAAACGTTTTGGGAATGAGCGATTCAGGAATAGTAACCAGATGAAGATTTTGATTGATTTTACACTACTGATTGCTTGAAATGATAATGGAAAAGTATTAACAAATACAGGAAATTAGATAAACCTAAAATGCAAATGCGTGCTGGAAAAATGGGAATTACACGAAAATAAACTACAGGGGGTGAAAATGAAACTTTTACAAACTTAAAATGAAAAGAAAAGAAAATTAAAAAGAAAATTATTTTTTTGATTTTTTTTTTATTATTTAAATATTAATTATTTAATAAAACTATTTAAAAAGTTAATAAAAACTAATTAAAGTTAAACTAAAAATGATTAGAATTACAAATTAAAATTATAAAATTGCAAAATTAATTTCTAAAAATCTAAAATGACTTAAAAGAAATATAAAAATTGAAAATAAATATTTTTTGTCTTTTTGTGGATTTAATAATAATTAATTACCAGTTAAACTATTTAAACTAATTAAACTAATTTAAATGAGAATAATGGTAAATGAATAGTAAAAACTCTGAAATTAATTTCTAAAAATACTTTATAATTAATAAGCTAGAAAAATTATAAAAAGATACTAGTGATTAAAAATAAACAGTAAGTGATTTTTTTTTTTTTTTTTTTTAAAAACTAATTTAACTAAAATTAATTATTATAAATACTAAATTAACAGATAAAAATCTAAGAAAATTATTATAAATACTACAAGTGACAGGGAACTTATGAAAATTATAAAAATGAAAATTGCTTTTTGAAAAAGCTGAACAATAAGCCAAATGGCTTAAATAGAAGCTATCACTTTATTAAAAGTGATTATTTTTGGAATTTTCTTTTTGAGAAATGTTTATATACTGAAAATATGGAACTTTAATAAAGACAAAAATTTTAGAACTTAAAAATAAGCAGTTTGCACTTTAAAAAGCTTAACAGATGGTGTTTTNTCCCCGGGTCGTTAAGTCCCAGCGAGATTGAAATTGTGTTTTGAAAACGTTTTGGGAATGAGCGATTCAGGAATAGTAACCAGATGAAGATTTTGATTGATTTTACACTACTGATTGCTTGAAATGATAATGGAAAAGTATTAACAAATACAGGAAATTAGATAAACCTAAAATGCAAATGCGTGCTGGAAAAATGGGAATTACACGAAAATAAACTACAGGGGGTGAAAATGAAACTTTTACAAACTTAAAATGAAAAGAAAAGAAAATTAAAAAGAAAATTATTTTTTTGATTTTTTTTTTATTATTTAAATATTAATTATTTAATAAAACTATTTAAAAAGTTAATAAAAACTAATTAAAGTTAAACTAAAAATGATTAGAATTACAAATTAAAATTATAAAATTGCAAAATTAATTTCTAAAAATCTAAAATGACTTAAAAGAAATATAAAAATTGAAAATAAATATTTTTTGTCTTTTTGTGGATTTAATAATAATTAATTACCAGTTAAACTATTTAAACTAATTAAACTAATTTAAATGAGAATAATGGTAAATGAATAGTAAAAACTCTGAAATTAATTTCTAAAAATACTTTATAATTAATAAGCTAGAAAAATTATAAAAAGATACTAGTGATTAAAAATAAACAGTAAGTGATTTTTTTTTTTTTTTTTTTATAAAAACTAATTTAACTAAAATTAATTATTATAAATACTAAATTAACAGATAAAAATCTAAGAAAATTATTATAAATACTACAAGTGACAGGGAACTTATGAAAATTATAAAAATGAAAATTGCTTTTTGAAAAAGCTGAACAATAAGCCAAATGGCTTAAATAGAAGCTATCACTTTATTAAAAGTGATTATTTTTGGAATTTTCTTTTTGAGAAATGTTTATATACTGAAAATATGGAACTTTAATAAAGACAAAAATTTTAGAACTTAAAAATAAGCAGTTTGCACTTTAAAAAGCTTAACAGATGGTGTTTTTGGATTTTAGATAATGCAAAAGCTATTTAAAAGCTACACAGTGCATATAAGCTACAAATTATGATGCAAACAACTTAAAGGAACTGAGAATAAGCTAGAAAGTACAAGTGAACAAACTAAAAAGCTCAAATAAGCAAATAAGCAATTCCAAAATGCCACAGAACCTCACAGACCAAATAGCTATCTTGTAAGTCTTGTGGGGCCCATAAATAAGCTCAGAGATCCAAATTGAAACTTGGGTTAACAAGTTCACCTGGAAAGATTTCAAATAAGCTAAAATTCAAAGTCTAACTCTTACAAATAAGCTATGTGTGAGCTTATGAAATTTGGCCAAAAGCTCAGTGTATACTGACCACTCAGTATACACTGTCAAAATGGGACAAACAAGAAGCTACTAGCAGCCCTATCAAATAAGATTGGGAATGAAAAATAAGCACTTGACTAACAAGAATGGTTGCTTGGCTTTCCAAAAAGCCAACAATCATGCACTGGGGGTCACTAGTAAGCTCTATGGAAGCTTATGAAGATGGGTGAAAAGCTGTGACACAGGGGAGGTTACAGACCAACTAGGCTACTTTAAGAGTGCTTATTTATAAGCAAATGATTTCCAAACTGAGATTTTGTTTTTGAAAAAGTTAAACAAGCAACAAAATATTACAAAACAACAATTGGTTTGGATTTCCAATCTGTATTGAATCCTACAGATCAAAAAGAAAAACTAACCATTTTACTGAGAATGCAGTTTTGACTTTTGAGAAAACACTAAGAGTTTGACTTTTATGAGTTTTGATCTTGATTTATTGACTAATTATGATATATTAAACTTAAATGAGATTAAATCTAGCAATCTTAACCACTTTTGAACAAGTATGATGAGATTTGGACTCCAAAAATCTTGACAGATAAGTATTCAATGGTGATTAAAGTGATTTTGACTTTTTATGAACAAGCACTGGATTTTATGGTTCTATTGTTCTAAGATACACTAAAGAAACATGAAACAACACAGAGCCACAACAATAACACAAAGGATCACAGATTTGACAGCAAATCCAAACAACCTCTTTACTGAACTAGTTTTAGATTTTCAAAACAAATGATTGATTTAGATTATGAAACTGATTCCTAGCAACTTATGAAGGTTTAATAAGCTAAAACAAGCACAGAAACACAGGTTAGAATCACAAATACACAAGATGATCACTAGTACTATTTTGACAGTGAAAATGAGATTTTTAGCAACAATGAAAATCACTGAACAAGCTTAAGATTTTAAGCAATAATATAACTAACAAACACTAAATAAGCTCAAAAAGCACAGAGATGAGCAATGATAAGCACTAATACAGTAAAATGGAAAATTACACTAAAACTTGGAATTTTTAAAACTTGAAAGTAGAAAACCTTAGCTCTAGCTTTACTAGAGTTTCTTTATGCTCAACAAGCTCCTAGCTTATCAAAGATAAGCTAGGTAAAAGTCCATCTTGCCCCTCCATTGTAGGCAACTTCCAAAGCTTTCCATAGTCAAATGCATAGGTACCCTGTGATGTTTTGTTTACTGAATTTTTTACCTTTTTTATGTTTCCTTATGATTAATACTAACCTAAGTGAGCTTATGACACAGTAACATTAATCTTAGAACATGATTAAAGCCAAAACAGAAAATGTGAATTGCAATGAGAAACTGAATTGAGACTGAAATACTTGAATTTTTGATTACCAAAAGATCAAATTACAATGTTGAAACAGATTACAAGCTTTTGAAATCAAATTTTACAACTGAAAACTTAAATTAAGCTAATATGACACTAAATTATGACTAAATGACTACTCCCTCTTCTCCTTGCATCTTCTCTCTTTTATACTTGAAAATTAGGGCTTGTGGGGGTCCTGTGATCATTTCCCATCAATAATCCTAGCCTTTGATTGCTTTGCTTCAATCCTAGCCCTTGAAACGTTTTTGGCGCCAAAAAGAGAAGTGCAAATTGCACTGTTATAACACAAGGGGGGGTGGTGCATTTATTGTGGAGGTGATGTTAGGTGAAGGTGGAGTGGGCGGTGGGATGTGATGGAGGCAAGTGGGTGATGGGGAGTGGTGAAAACCAGGGGTGGTTTTGCAGTGTGGTTTGGAGGGAAAGGGGGTGGGTGAATAGTGGGTTTGACTGGGGTCAAACCCCGGTTTATAACTAAAAGGGTGGTTTGGGTTTATTGTTGGGCCAGGGAAACATGGGCCAAGGTTGTAGTGGGTTAAGGATTTGTTTTGGGTTTTAAGATAATAAAGAGGGTCCGTTTGGTTTATATAGATTGTAAGCCCAAGGACCAATTGTTTAATTTTGGATTTTTCAGGGACTGGATTTGCCAACCTTTCAAAGTATCTTCAAGGGTGAATCTTGCCAATTGATGAATAGTACAAGGTCTTATGTTGACTTTTCCACTTTTGGATGTCCAAGGACTATTTCTGCCAACTTGTGAAACTTGAGGGACCAAACTTGTAATTTCTCCAAACTTTTCACCAAAGGATCATTTTTGCCAAAGTTTCATAATACAAGGACCATAATTGTTATTTTTCAAAAGATTTTAAACCCAGGGGCTATTTTTGACACTTTTGCAAAATTCAGGGACTAAACTTGTGAACTTTAGAAACTTTTCATCAAAGGACTAATTATGACAACTTGTGATTTTCTAAGGACTTTGGTTGACTTTACTTTCAAAATTTATGCTCAGGGACTAGATTTGACAAGTTTTGAAAGTTGAGAGACTGAAACTGCCAATTGTGCAAACTTTGTTCGTTTTTCATTTGTTTTCAAACATTTTGCATCTAAAACATATAAAACACAACCCTGGGATATTTTCAGTATTTTGATGCATATTTGGGTGTTTTTGGATGTTTTGGCAGTTCATATAAGACAAAAATGATGAGTATTTACACACTCATCAATAATCAGTTACACGAAGCAAATTTAGTTGATGTTGTGGTTGCGGATGATGAAAATCGTGTGGTGGTTTCTAATTTAGTTGATGTTCAAGTTGCAGTTGATGAAGATCAAGTGGTGGATGATGGAAACAAGGATATGGAAGAAGTTGTTGAATATGAAGAAGAAGAAGAAGAAGAAAATATAGCTGTTATTCAAGGTAAATGATATGTGATTCAAGGTAAATGATATGTGATTCAGCTTATTTTCTTGCTTATTTTGTTACTTATTTAGGTTTTAGGATTTCAAGGTAAATCACAAATGATTCGGCTTATTTTATTGCTTATTCGGCTTTTTGTTGGATATTTTGGATATTAGCACTAGATTCTGTTCTACCTGTTTCTCTGTAACAAAATCACATATGATTTTGATGAAAATCACATGTGATTCTAAGTAAAATCACATGTGTTTCTGTAATAGGTAATTCATATCGAGTCTCCAGCACCCCTTGTAGGTGATACAATTAAAGCCATACTCCAATTCTCTCTCGAGGTTTGCTTAAGACCAAATTCAGCAAACGTCATCAGCTTAGCAGTAATCTCAAATTCTTATTAAGTTGTTAGACCCATGCATAATTGATAATTATGTATAAGTATTATTAGTAAGGTATTATGTCTTTAATGCGTATGTGTGCTATAAAGATTTTAACAAACACCATTTCATTTTCGACTCCTTCATATTAAAATGTATTCCATAAGTAATTTTTTTTATTACACAAGGGAATGTGAATACGCACTGATCTAGTAAAAGTTAAAATTGGTCAAAGAAGTGAAAATCACACGTAAATCACATGTGATTTTCATGTAAATCACATATGATTTGCATGAAATTCACATATGATTTTCAAGTAAATCACATGTGATTCCAGCATAAAAGTATTAATTTTGTGTGTTTCTTTTCTGTAATAAGGTTTTGCATTCTTTTGAAGACGAGTCAGTGGAATGTACTTGTAGGCCTTTTCTTCGGTTCATATTTCTATGTCGACACGCATTCTGTGTTTTGAAGAACCATGATATTCATCTGGGGCTGTAAACAAAGGTGGTGATGCGTGGTTTTGCAACCTTACAACAGGTTTTACCTCTAGCTCCTACTTCACTCCTATGTCGAGCCGGCTAAGAAGCTCCTAACATGGGATCATTAGAATTCGCTCATGCATTAAATACAACCATAATAACCTAGTACGCATTGGTTCATGTTTCTTAAGACGTTCAAGCAAGTTACCGTATAGGAGGTTAGCCAGTTTTCTTAAGCCTAACATCGATAAACAATCATCCAATACAATTAATAACACACCAACAACCAATAATCAATAGTTAGGTTTCATTAGATCTAAGCAAACACAAGATAAATCTAGCCTAGCATGTTAATTGAAAGACAAGCATAAGATATAATTAACCAACACATAGACATATTGATTAATTTGAAGGGAGACTTATCTTTAATTGAACATGGAAGAATCAAGGGTGAAAAACCCTTGAAAAAGCTGATAAAATCGTCTAGGGTTTGTTCCCAAAAAGTTGCACACTAATGAATGAAAAATAGAAAAGTATATATAGAAAATACATTCTGACGGCGTCAGGTTATAGGCTCTGACGCCGTCAGCTCGCCGCCATTAGGGTTCTCGGATCACCTAGATCCATCTCTGACGCCGTCACGTACAAAACTGAGCTGGGCCGTCTCTCTTTAACTTAACACCTGACGGCCTAGGATCCATAACACCTGACGCCGTCAGGTGTTATTTTCACATTTTCTTCTTAGGGCGTCACGTATAGTCAGAATCCACTCCTTTGTCTTGGTTGGCTGACGGCGTCACCTTGTGACTCTGACGCCGTCAGGAAGGATTTCCAGCATTCTTTTGAGACTTTGTCGTTTTCTTCACTTTATGCTCCAAAAACGTCCAAAATGAGGTGTTTTCCAGAATTCTTCTCAAAAGTACCTAAAATGACAAAAGGAACGATTTAGGGCAATATTTGATCATATTATCACGAATTAGGGCTTAAATGACCCCCTAAAATGGGTACACTTTTCACCTCATCAGGTGGTATTAAAGGAGCAAGTAGAAAGAATGGAAGAAAATTAGCACTTCAAGCTATATCTAAAGCCGAAAAAGAAATGTGGATGTTTTGGAGAGAAGACTAACAAGCACACAAAGACTACATATCCGTCAGATACAAAATATATTACAAAACTAGCGAGAATTGTTGTTGCAACACAAACGACAAACGCTTATTGAATATCATACTCTGTTTAGATTTCGATTTTTCATATTTTTGTTGAAATTTAGGAAAAGTGTTATGCGGATCAAGCATATTTTGTATTAAACTGAATTATTTTTTGATGTTTTAGCAGATTGTTTGATGTTCTAGTAGATTTGGTATTGAACTGAATAATTGTTTGCTAGTTGAAAAGTTTCATTTTGTGAATCGCATGTGATTCTACAAAATCATATGTGATTCATTATAATCACATGTGATTAATAGAAAAAGCACATGTGATTGATAGAAAAATCACATGTGATCCAGATGTAAAAGTAGGCTACAACAGTTACCCTCTAGTCACATATATACACAAATGCGTGACAAATATTTTACGAAATGGTCACACAAATCGGATCAAGTGTGGCTGTTTATTTAACGCTGGTACATTTAGTCACGCAAAAATGTCACAGTGTGGCCGTTCAAAAACGACCATGTGTGACGAAAGGTCATTTTTGGCCTAGTGGTAGTGATCTAGCTATATAACTCGTCGAGCCTACGACCATCAGTTATCACGTTTAACAAAATTAAGAAGGCACGTGCTAAAAACATACAACAAAAAGACAAGTTTATAAACACCACGGCTTGTTCAAAGATCATTACATAAATAAGATCATTACAACTTGTCCACAAATACGATAATACAAACTACCATCAAAATACGATAACGAAAGTATGATAAACATGTTCTTTCAGAAGACTACCATCAATTATCAAAAGAGTACTATCAATACTATAGTAAATTAGTTATCAACCACCAAAAGCCTGCAAATGATTAGTACTACCGCAATCAAAAGCCTTGATTCGTCTTTGTCCTTCATTTCAACTTTGGAATGCGTGGTTTTACTTTAGCAACAGAAGCATGTTTTGGATGTTCATAATTACGCAGATCTTGGAAAACAAAGTTTTCTACACAAAAAAAACATGTTGGTAAGTAAACTGAATGATTTTGCAAAGAATCACATGTGATTTTAACAAGAATCATATGTGATTCACACAGAATCACATGTCATTTACAAAACTACTTTTTTTAGAAAGGCAGTTTACAAAACTACTTACCAGAAGTTCACAAGCACCTTTGTACTTTGACTTGTAGGTTTCTCCTCAGGCACTACCTCTACATCATGAATGTCCGACTGAATACTTCTAAGATGCGAATGATTTTTCCACCAAGAAGCTCATCAAGAGCAATCTTCTCAAGAATAGAGAAATTGAGCTGCGAGTACCCGGTATAACTCACGCATTCGTGTATCGAATAGAACACGCTAAGCCAAATCTTCATACTAAATCAAAATTTAGAAAAAAAGGGTTGATAATATGGTAAAAGCTACTAACTTTCACCATTTATATACCAAAATTCATTCCACCGCCGTTTACTTTTTTCTTTAATTACGCAGATTTTATTCATACAATCACCCCACTGCATTAGAAAGCCAGTCACGTAGAACAACCAGAAGTTAATTGATTGCTTGCAGGAAAGAGGATAACCTAAAACCAAAATTGTTGCAGCTACAACATACTTTGTCTCCTTAATACTAAGCAAATCCCAACAATTAGCTATTTCGTATTGTAATATAGGAATCGCAACCTACTCAACCAAATCAGGTATAATATGTTAAAATTATGTACAAATCACATATGATATTTTGCAAATCACATATGATTTTCTCTGAAATTAAAACAAATTAAAAAAACAAGTAAATAAATACCACTTTGATTACTTGGTACTATCCTCCTCATGTTCATCAGCCACGTCAAAACCTAATCTCCTAACATCACAATCAAGAATCGATATATTATATAGTATATATATAGATATATATACGAGGATAGCACGGGTAAATATGTATCCACGGGTCGTTTTCCCAACGAAGGATGAAGTCGAGCTCGTTGGTTCGGTGTCGTGTATTGTGAAGTGAATGTGAGGGGTTTATGGGGAACCCTAAGCTACAATTAAACTACAAGTAATATAAATGCAAGTAAAAACGATTAAGAGTGCACAAATAAGTCCTAAACGCAAACGGGAAATTAAATCGCTAAATTTCAGAGCTAATCTCGGGATTTCTAAGGAAACTACTGGAAATAAAAGTCCTAAATGCAAAAACTAAATTCCTAAGGGGCCTAAATGTAAATTAAAACTTTTTAGAAATTTAAAATTATTTTTATAACGTTTTATTTAATTAAAAATGATTTATAACTATTTTTAAATATTTAAAATATATTAAAAATCTAAAATAACTTAAAACTAATTTTAGAACTGAAAAATGTTTTTTTGGCTTTTTTTTTTTATAAATTTTTGTTGATTAAAAAGGATTATAAAATACTTAAAAACTAATTTTAATTATTATAAATACTAAATGACCTTATAAAAATACGAAATTTTGCAAGTAAATCTAAAATATTAATCTAAACCTAGGAAAATTAAAATTAACTAAATCCTAAACCCTAATAAGCTGTTTGGGCAAATAAGTAGCTTGAATAAGGACTTATTAATAAGCAAATCAGCACCAAATTTTACCAAAAGCTCAGACACAGTTAAGCACACTTATATAAGCTTAAAACAACTCAATTATATCAGTTAAGCCCACAGAATAAGCAAATAAGCACATGGCAGATTTCAAATAAAGGTAGAAAAATATGAGTGAACACCCTACTTTAAGCTACTCTAAAAGCCAGGTAAAAGCTAACTAATGAAATCTAAAAGTAGGATCTTAAAGCTAGCACTAAGAAATATCTATAAACCTAAAAGCCCCAATTTTTATGCTCAATTGCACCTCCAAATAAAGCCTAGATCAGATCTACTTGGGAACCTAGTTATGATTTTAACCCACTGATTGTTAAGGAAAATGCTTGAACTTGTGTTTATACTAATATTGCACTACAAATTACCCCCAAATTCAGTTTCAAGCAATTTCAAAACCGTATGATGCCTCAAATGACCACTAGATCAGATGTTCTTAAGCAGTTTTAAACCTAGATTTGACTTTTTAGATGCACACCTAATTTGACTAATCTGAGATTCTATTACTTAGATCTTAACCTAATTGTTATATTATTCTAATTTATGAGTTGGATAACCTGAATGCACCTTATTTCTACCACTATGCAAGATCTCAGCTTCAAAGTAACACTTATGCAGGCACAATTGAGAATTTAAGTAAACTTTGACTTTTTTGCTATTAACCTATGTTTTTTATACTTTTTCTGACTTGAATATGCCTAAGATAATCAAATGGTGCAGAAGGAACAACAATAAACTAAACAGAACACATAAAACAAGCCTAAACCAAACACCCCTTAAATACCAAACAACTCTATTCAAGCCCTTTAAAAGCTACTAAGAAAAATTCATAAAAATATTTAAAAATGGGGAATGATAAGCTGAGCTATCAAATTTGATATCCCCAAAATTTCAGAAAGTTTTGATAAAAATTGAGGAAATGAAAAATAAAAGCAGAAATAGTTTTGGAAACTATTATGCTATTTTTGACTTTTTAGTTTTTGAAAGATGTTGACTAAAATGAATTTCAAATGATCCTAAATGATTGTAATTGTTGTAATAAGCTAAAATGTGATTGAATTAAGCTATCTATACTACTAATGCAACTAAATATATGATTATGCAACTTACTAATTAACTGTGATATGCAAAATTGAAAAGTGAAAGTGATTTTTGACTTTTAAACTAACTACATGTTGATTATATGACTTATCTGAACTAAATGTACCTAATATGAGTTATCCCAACCAAATATAACCCTTGTAACAAGATCTGTAACACAGAAACTCACTTAAAACAAACACTCCTTAAGTAATAACTGTTTTTAGATTTTCTATGATTTTAGCGATGTAAAGCTAACCTACTGATGCAACTAGTTAATATAAGCTAGATGAATGATAAGAGAGCTAAAATGAAGCAGCAATAAGCTCTACAATAAACAGAAACATTGTTGGGTCTATTATTGATTTGATGATACAAAACAAGAAGAATGAAACATGAAGGGCTTAAAGTGACAAGATGTGAAACTACAAAAAGATGGAGAATTTTGAAGATTCTAGAAGATTTACTTAAAAGATTTAGTTTCCTAATTGTATTATGATTCCTCTTGTAAACCCTAGATGTCTCTAGTATATAAAGAGACATAGGTTCATTAGTGTCATTGTACGTACAAGATGTAAACATCAAAGGTGTGTGTGTGGGGGAACCTAGGCGTAGGGATTTGGGAAAACGCCTAGGGTTTAGTGTTTTAGTTTAGATAACGTGTTCTACTTGATCAAGGTAGAACATGTTAAGTAGTTTGTAATCGTTAGAGAAGTGAATGATAATGAAAAACCTTGTTCATGATAACGTTAATTCATTGTTTGAATATTCCGCTTTCGTTATTATGTGTTCCTAGATATAATATTAGACCTCGTCTAAGAGCTACAACGATCTTAACAATTGGTATCAAGAGCCAAGGTTGCTCGTGATATCTGGGATTACAAGGTGTTTTTGATGTCGTGTTTACGAAGAAAAAGGTTTTATGGTCATTGGAAGAAAGCAGATATTAGGTTTCGTATTTTATGTTGCTGCTTTGATAAAAAATTCTTTTGGCGTCAAAGAAAGAAAAACAATATTCTACAGTCAATGGAGACGTGCTAAGGATGGATTTAATGGAAAACCTCATGCGACAAAAATCTATACGACAAGCAAATAACCTCGTACAATTATGCTTGATATTGTTGACCAATCCTCATTATTTTATTCGCTCATGACCAATCAATTCTTTCTCCTCATCGATGTCGGTTTGTTGTTTTCTGTATAATAAGTCAAAGTTATCTCGTACAAGTACAACATGGGTCGGTGAATATTTATTCTCATCATGATTTGGTTTCTGTGATTCATTATTATATTCGGTTATGGGATTTGAGTATTATACATTTGTTCCGGAAAGAAGATAATACAAGATCGATTTATATATGTGTTTCAAGGGTAATAACGTGGCAACAAGAGCAAAGGGACAGAAGTTTGAAAGTTAGTGGATGTCTAGTACACTTGAGAAGGATTGTCGTTTAATGGATACAAAGTCAAAAATCATTAACGAGGTTTATATTAATGGATTGGAGGTACTGATTTGTCAAATTCGTATCTGATTGGATGATTTGCTGGTATACCTCATACTTCTAGTTTGTCAATTCATAATATGTTGATCTCATTGGTCAATATTTTATCACTAGTCGGTGGAAGTATATTTTATATTCTCTATTTGCAAATTAGTGGGTCGATGTCAGTTTGCGATTCAAGAAGTATATTTTTAAAGTACTGTTGCCCAACCTACTGATATGTTACCAAAGTACTGCTATTGAAAATTTTCAAGGTACTGTTCCAACTCCAAAGTACTGCTCCATATTGCTGAAAGTACTGTTGCTAGTTTATGTTCAACGTACTGCTCTTGTGACTGAAAGTACTGCTCATCGTTATTCCACAAGGTACTGCTCGACTATATCCTCAAAGTACTGTTCTCGAATGAAAGTACTACTCAGTTTATTAAAGTACTGTTCTATCGTTTGAAAGTATTGTTGCGTGGAAGATTGCAAAGTATTGCTACAAGATTAGTTATGGAGACAAGTAAAGAGCTTTCTGGTTCAATATCTATGCATGGTTTACGAGTAGTGAGGGGAAGTACATATGATTGATGTGAGATGATTTTACACACACATGGTTATTTGGTACACACACAGAGGAAAAAATTTATGTTCTTAAAGGTTTCAAAAGGCTCGTATTTAATTCTTATGGATTAATTGGTTACGAAGGAAAATTGTTTATCTCTTATTTGAGATTGAAGTAAGGTTCACAAAGGCGTTTACTTATTTCATCATTGATATTTCTTGCTATCAATTGGTGACTTGCTTGGATATACGGTTTATGATTGGGACTTGGTTTATCTAGTTTTCATAGGTCAAGGGGTGGATGGACGAAGACCTAGTTAACTATCACTTAAAGGAGATACATTGTAGTACTCAGTGTCACACGAAGAAAGTCGATGTGGATAAATTCAAGAGATTACATAGAGATTTGTTTCAGCTACACCAAATTCTCTATATCGTTCTTCAATCAACAATAGTGCAAGCTTAAGTAACGAGTTTGGGATATTTTACTTTGGTTTCAAGTTTGGTATATCAAGTTTTCTTCA
>LBNU01005652.1:40385-75413 GCA_014162995.1 Artemisia annua | reverse complement strand
TCTAGTATATATATATATATATATATATATATATATATATATATATATATATATATATATATATATATATATATATATATATATATATATATATATATATATGCTATTTATAAATTTTAAATTTCTCATGTTTGAATTTCGTTCTTTAAACTAAATAAGAATTTCCCTACACTTATTTTTTTTATATAAAATACATTTATATGCGATTAAGACGAAGTTAAAAACAAAATAAAGTATTTTCACAAATTATTCAAAAAATAAAAATTAAACAATTATAATCAAGCATATATGACACAAATAAAAATAAAATAAAAACATCAAACAATTAAAAACATGGGTTGCCTCCCATGAAGCACTTGTTTTTGTTGGAGTCACGAGCCTGACTCTACCCTTATTTAACAGACAAAAGGGAGGTTTTCCCTACACTTAAGATTAAGTGTGGGTAATAGTAGCGATACACACCATTACGATGGAAGTATGCCACGTGAGGTAAGAGTGGTGGTTGAATTATATGTTTAAAAGAGTGTGCTTTTTTCATTATAACCTTACCTATTTCTATTGGTGTAGCGGGTGAATCAAGTCCTTCTCCTAGAAAGGGATCATCTTCAGTCAAATTCGAGAGACTCCTAGTTAGGAATCCACTTTGTCTTAGTAAACCTGGTTTAAACCAATAATGTTTCTTGTGATCATTCATAAATGGGTGATGTAAGTATGTAAGGTGGTCCTTTATTCCTATACTAGCTTTCACTCCACAAGGCTTAGAGTCTACTACCTTTGTAATAAAACTACCCAGATTATATGGTTTGATGGGTGGATTGAGGCCTATTTCAATTCTTAGATTCACATTTATAGATGGAAAACTGGGTAAGGGTTTTGGTTGAGGCTCCGATTCATCAAAACTAGGAACTTCCCTGGAACTAAGAGAAAGGTTATGACTATAGGTATTCAAACATATATCCTCTAGTTGTTCTGGTCCAAAGGTTCAACATCCATCAGGGTTCCTATGGTCTCTTCTACTTCTTCCGGGTAAGTCACGGGCGGTGTGTATGTCTCAGAGGATGGTAGGACTTGCGGGCTTAAAGTTTTCACCTCCTTTTCCATTATATCTAGATCGCCTATATGCTCCTTATGTGTTTTGGTAGAATCTAACCCAAACACGCACCTACCTTCTCTAGCCATTTCAAACTTACATCAGAAATCATAACAAAAAAAACTAAACAACCATCACCATTGGCATATCAGTTTGATTCTACCACCTCCTCCTCTTGTTCATTGTCAATTGGTAACAATCTTCTTCTCTTGGCCTCTTTCCCCAAATTCTCAGCTGTAGACTCTCTTTTACTATTCTTTTCTCTTGCTACCTCCTCACCAGCTTCATGGTCAACCCTTTCTAAACATTCTACAACACTTGGAGCTTCATCATAAAAAAATGGAGCAACATCAGCAGGTGTTGGTGATAGTATATAATTCATAACAAGATGAATTATGAAGATTTGTGAAAAGTGACTCGAAAGCAAAACTATTACTCCCTTTGTCCCAACATTATTGTTCTTTTATCTTTTTCTTTTTTTTTTTCTTTTTTTTTAAATTATTCTAAATAACAGTTAACTATTAAAAGTAGACAGAAAGTTTTGATCAAGTTCTCATATTACTCTACTTGAGGTTATACTTTAGCACATCATTAATTAGTTGTTGAAGTATAAACTCTAATAATGCATAAATTAGTTAAAAAGACAACAATCGACATACTTTCTCCGTCTCAAAATTATTATCAGAAGACAAAAATCACATAGTTTAATAAAAGTGAGACCACTTTAATTTTCAACCACTTAATTAGAATATTATTCCACTAAATTCTTTAGTTTTTTCTTAAAAAAATAAAGAAAAGAAAAATGTATAATTATTTTGAGACACCCCAAAAAACAACTATGGACTATAATTCTGGTGGGAAAAGAGTATATATATTTTTTTTAACCGTTTGTTTTTTAGGCCAGAATTGGTGTACAAATCATCTCCCTTTAATTATTTTAAGATGAAAGAAGCAATAACCTTTATCATTATTATTCATTACTTCTCAATGGTGGTTCCTAATATGGCCTATAAAGTTCTACCTTTTCGGCTACAATTAATTTTCTCTGTATTATGTTTAGCTTTTACGTAAAAAGCTTGATTAAATGCTTACCATTATTGTGACAACCGATTCTGATTCACCTAAAATGTGAATTATCATTTACCTAATTAGTCGGTTCCATTACAAGGACATATTTGCTTCTAAAATCTCACATAACGTAATTAATATTACTAATATTGATTATAACATTTTTTATTTTTGTGTGAACAGAATCGACGGCAGTACTTTCTAGTTTCTAGGTCTCACTTCACCTCACTGCCATGATCAGCCCATCACCTCTACATTACATGTTACCCTTTTTTCTATTCTTTTCTACACAATGACACAACCACATGACTTGAATTTACTACATTTACTGTTGCCCTCTTTTTCAACTCCCATTTCATTATTTTTTCCTTGTCTATGAAAAAGAAGCAACACTTTAGTCACAAAGTAACTAAATACTAAAATAAACTATTTGTCCAAAAAAACAACCATTAAATTTCCTCATAAATAACCAAAACCACCCACTTCTTCTACAGCTCTTTGTTACACCGCAAGTCCTCTTTTTATTTTTTTCTCCTAAACATGGACACCACACCAACGACAACGGTCACCGTGCAAATGCCGATAGGATATCGGTTTTGCCCGACTGACGAAGAGATCATTGTACATTACTTACGTCCTAAAGTCTTCTCGTTTCCTTTACCAGCCACTGCTATCCACCAATACAACAACCTTTTCAACCAACATCCATCATGTCTTCCAGGTCACTTGTTTTTCCTATCTTAGAAAACCATTTTCTTAAAAATCGTCCAAAGTTACTAATGTTTTTCTTTTTGTCGTTGTGTTTTTTCAGGTGACCCAAAGGAGAAAAGATATTTCTTTTGCAAAACAAGTGACATTAACCATGCTACCAATGTATCAGGCTACTGGATGCCAAATATCAAGAATAATGTTAACGCACATGAGCTCATTTTAGCTACGGGATGTAACCATCCTATTGGGTTCAAGAAATCTTTTGNTATCATTATTATTCATTACTTCTCAATGGTGGTTCCTAATATGGCCTATAAAGTTCTACCTTTTCGGCTACAATTAATTTTCTCTGTATTATGTTTAGCTTTTACGTAAAAAGCTTGATTAAATGCTTACCATTATTGTGACAACCGATTCTGATTCACCTAAAATGTGAATTATCATTTACCTAATTAGTCGGTTCCATTACAAGGACATATTTGCTTCTAAAATCTCACATAACGTAATTAATATTACTAATATTGATTATAACATTTTTTATTTTTGTGTGAACAGAATCGACGGCAGTACTTTCTAGTTTCTAGGTCTCACTTCACCTCACTGCCATGATCAGCCCATCACCTCTACATTACATGTTACCCTTTTTTCTATTCTTTTCTACACAATGACACAACCACATGACTTGAATTTACTACATTTACTGTTGCCCTCTTTTTCAACTCCCATTTCATTATTTTTTCCTTGTCTATGAAAAAGAAGCAACACTTTAGTCACAAAGTAACTAAATACTAAAATAAACTATTTGTCCAGAAAAACAACCATTAAATTTCCTCATAAATAACCAAAACCACCCACTTCTTCTACAGCTCTTTGTTACACCGCAAGTCCTCTTTTTATTTTTTTCTCCTAAACATGGACACCACACCAACGACAACGGTCACCGTGCAAATGCCGATAGGATATCGGTTTTGCCCGACTGACGAAGAGATCATTGTACATTACTTACGTCCTAAAGTCTTCTCGTTTCCTTTACCAGCCACTGCTATCCACCAATACAACAACCTTTTCAACCAACATCCATCATGTCTTCCAGGTCACTTATTTTTCCTATCTTAGAAAACCATTTTCTTAAAAATCGTCCAAAGTTACTAATGTTTTTCTTTTTGTCGTTGTGTTTTTTCAGGTGACCCAAAGGAGAAAAGATATTTCTTTTGCAAAACAAGTGTCATTAACCATGCTACCAATGTATCAGGCTACTGGATGCCAAATATCAAGAATAATGTTAACGCACATGAGCTCATTTTAGCTACGGGATGTAACCATCCTATTGGGTTCAAGAAATCTTTTGTTTTCTATGAATTTAAAGACCAACGTAGATCCGGGTCCAAAACATCGTGGATCTTGCATCAATATCGTGTGCTGTATCCGTTACCAATCAAGGTATTTATAAATATGATCTGCTGGTTATGCACATGCATTTTTTTTTTAATTATTTTAAATCTTTTTCATAACATTTTGTAGTGTACAAAAATTAATGCATTAATGTGACACGTCTATAAGAGCGTCCACAATGGTGAAGCTTTATATAGGTCCATAATCATTAATTTATAAACCTTTTGATGTTATAAACCTATGTTCACTACGCATAAACCTTTTACAACTTTTTCAAGTGATTCATAATAACACATGCATTAAATTATGAATAGGTTCAAGAATATGAACATCTTTATGTCACATGTACATGAAACAAATGATCACTATGGTTAAAATGAAAGATAAAGCTTTATAAAGGTTTTAGACCTTTTGATAAACCTACCATAGTGGATGCCCTAAGTTATATTTCAACGTTTGTATATTTGCGTCAAAGTTTATCAATGTTTTGATTATCTTTTTATATTGTGAAGATGGAAGAATGGGTGGTATGTAGTATTCACATGAAGTCCAAGAAGGTGACGAAGAAGAAACAACAAGAGGGTTCATCTAAAAGGGTCAAGAGATGTCATAATAAGAATGATATTAGCCATGTTGTAACTGATGATGATTCTACATCTTCGGCTTCTAGTGGGATAACATTTAACAATTTGGATGACCGAAAAGAAGAAGAAGAGGAGGAGGAGGAATCGAAAGTTAACTAAAATGTAGTAGTTGAATTTTCTACCTAACTTTTACTGCTTAAGATTAATTTTTGGGTGTTGATATTTCCACATAGGAAATTTATTCATACACATAAAGTGTCTTGTAAAATGACCATTATACCCTCTTTATATTTTAGTCATATATTGTATGGGTGAATAATTTAGTCATTTTACAATACACTTTATGTGTATGAATAAATTTCCTATGTGGAAATATCAACACCCTTAATTTTTGTATTGTTAGCTTTTGACAAATTGATGAGAGAGTGTTTTAGGTAATTAGGTTCGTGGTGTTGTATTCCAATTGAATTAATACGAATTTTTGAAAACAAATATGCTCTTGTTTCTGCTTTTAGAACTTATAACTTTTATACTTTGGAATTGCGTTTTGAACTGCATTATTCGCTTGCAAAACGATTGTTTGGATTTTTAGTCCGTTTGAAATTTTTTAATCCGTGTTTTCAAAAAGCAATTTCAAAGAGTTATGTTATTAAGACTCCCCTATTTTTTTGAACTATAATATTAAGACTCCCCTATGATGTGATATTAGAGGTTTTGGTCAAAATATTCAAATCGCGATGCATACCGTACAAACCCGTAATGCATAAGGCCTTACGAAACCCGTATCCATATAAACTCCCCCAATTCCAAATCTACAAGTGGTAATTAACTATTAAACTAATCATTTAGTTTGTATTGTCCCAAGCATTGAATAACGTGCATTGGAATATGAAATGAAAGTTGTGTTTTGTCTTGAAATCGTGACAAGTCATTAAAGATGTAAGTTTAAAAAGTTAGGATATAATATGTCCAAAAAACTTGCATATTAATTTGTTGAAAATACCCAGAAAGAATACTTGAAGATAAGTGTCATGTGTTTTGTCTTGAAGTGGTTAGTGTTAATTTCAAGGTTGTTTTTTAAACAAACAACACCATAGATGGGTGTGTTGCTAAGCATTCTTGTTTTCTATTTTTATATGTAAAATAATGTGCAAAAGTCAAGAATGAGATTCCTCATGTCCCCTGTAACTCAAATCAAACTCTTGTCAAATTTTGTTATATCTAAACATAAGTTTTGTTCGGTACACGCGATAAGATTGATTGAGATGGACACCTAAATCAGTTTACCTCGGTATCATACTCAGACTAGCAGTTATCATAACCCAACGCATGGCTAGATCAATTTGCTATATCAGCGATAAATTAGCGGGTTAGTATTTTCTCAAGTTACTTGAGTCAAGTTAGAGAGCTAGGTATAGTCTCGTGTCATGGGTGGTGCCATGAAAAAAAGTTGTGTCACTTCAACATTTTTTCCCCATGGCTAGGGATGGCAACGGGTCGGGTTTGGGTTGGGTTTTAATGTACCCGTACCCGTACCCGTTTAGAATATCCACACCCGTACCCGCCCCATTACCTGATGGGTACCCATTTAATATTATCTATCGGTTTTTCGGGTTTCTCCGCCGGGTATCGGGTATCCTCAATTGAATATTTTATGGACAAAATCTCGATTATCAAGACTAAATCACACTAAAACCCACCGAGAAAATAAAGCAAAACATCCTAATATATTTAAAAAGTTAGAAAAATTACCGTATCAAACGATTTTACGTTTTAAATAAATCATGTAAAACATCCAAATGTCTTAGATAATAAAGATACTCTTATAAAAATTACAAATGGAAGAAATTATATATAATATATATGTACACTAATTAATCATAATAACAATAAAGCGGGTACATATTCGGGTAAACGGGTATGGGTACGGGTACGGGTAATCGGGGCGGGTATTACTAGAACCCGTCACCGAACCCGTACCCGGATAATTTTTTAAATCAATACCCGAACCCGCACCCAAACCCGCCAACCCGCCCCCGAACCCGACCCAACCGGTTCGGGTTTCGGTTTTCCCCATCGGTTTCGGGTGCTTTTGCCATCCCTCCCCATGGCACGAGTTTTGGCTATGACACCAAAACTTCTCTCCCTAGCATAACACCAGTTTTCTGGTGCCATAGTACACAATTTTTTTTTCCTTCATTTTTTTAAATAAAAGAATATATTTAACTAAAATTTATTTCATTAATAAAAAACACATTACATTAAATAAAAAAAAGGACATCAAATTAAAAAAGTACATTAACTAAAAAAAAAAAGATTGCACAAGATTCCTAATTTCCAATCTAGTTACATGATTATTGCACTGAAAAGTTTTAACTCTTTAAAAGAGAGATTAATAATATGGTTGATATATCGATCCCAAATACAGATAAACAAGGTGATCTTGACTAAAATTCCATAGCAACTTGCAATATGAAACATATTGTCCAACTTTACACAGTAGACAGATGGCCATATTATTAGGCGTAAAATAAAAAGTAAGCACAAACAAAAGGTGTAAAATGAAAAAGTAAAAAAAATATACTACTATCTCATCATCTTCTTCTTCTAATCTTCTCCATCGCATACCATTACCTGCAAACAAAAAAAAAGAAAGAAAGAAAGAAAGAAAACNAAAAAAAAGCTTCGGCGTGAGCTAGTGGCCACGACGCCAAGACCCACCAGCCCAGTCTCGGTGTGGTGTCTCGTGCCATAAGGTGGTGCCGAAGGTGATGGCTCAAGCCAAAAGCCCTTGTACCCTGTGCTCTTAGGATATTATGGCCATTGGATTTGATCCAATAGCTCAAATCAAAAGAACTTCTTTTAATTTGAGCCATTGAATTAAATCCAATGGCTCATAATGCCCTAACTTGACTCAAGTTGTGTGTACAACTTGAGAGAATCCTTGTCCCAAATTAGCTTCTTTTTTCTAGATCATACACTTATTATGGTGACCTTACCGGTGACTCAAACTTTTTCCTTTTTTTTCTTAAAAATTTCATTAATAATTTAAAAACATTACAATAATAATTAAAATTAAATTAAAAACATTACAATAAAATTAGTGTTCATTTGTTATACATCAAATGTGTTCCACTAAATCGGCTTTAATAATTAGATGACTTTCCTGACTGTGCATATCTCTAATAACTTGGAACGAATCTTCTTTTTGTCGTACGGGATTATCTTTACGATGTTGCTATCCCGGATAAAAGTTGGGAGATATTACCTTCTCTTTATCTTTTAAGATCATATTACATATACAAGTGTACGTCAATCCCGTAACTCTATCGACTTTTTGCGACCGTGTGAGATATCGTTGTTCGACCTAGCAACACCAAAGAACATATGCCAAATCAATAAGTCTTGGGAGGTAACCACTTCTAATAATTATGAATGGATTTGACCCGGAATCATCCCTACAGAATTTGTGGAAACCGTAGAGTGGGGGGTGAATACTTTTCCATTAAAAACTAAAATAACTTTTATATCAAACACCCGATCAAGTGTGACATAATATGAAAAGTGTCAACACTAGTCTTACAAGAACTAGAGATAATATAAAGTAACAAGTAAGACATGTCACAATAACACAACTTAGACATATTAGTAATAACATGCCATGACACAAACACAATATAAGCAACAAACCACACAAATATAAGTGCAATGCAAAATATAAAAGTAAAGTGATAAATGCCAAAATAAACATAAAGTGGTAAGTAAAGAAAGCGCAAACCAGACACGATGATTTATAGTGGTTCAATCACGAGGCTCCTCTTCGCCCTGCTACACTCTCCGAGCACCCAACTCGAGAGTTATTCCACTAATCAATAAGCTCCCTTCATGGTGGAGAAAACCATACAACACCGCTTACATTATTTTGCGACACTAAGCTAAATACCGTGTACCAATCTACCTAGTACCAATCTCACTCACGATCTACCCGATCCTCACAAATCACACAAGCTACAAGAGCCTCATGATCTATACTCGATCTACTCACGATCTGCCCGATCCTCACAAATTACACAAGCTACAAGATCCACATGATTTTCACTCGATCTACCCGATTTACTCACCTCTAATTATTATATAATCTTACTAACTTGTGCTTACTTATCCTTCACCTATATAAAAATATGATATATGTGTTTCATGGTTGTCACTTGTCAGGATCCCGATCCTGATCTTAAGATCTTACGATTTTACGATACTGCAAAGCAAAAACGATCCGGATCTTACGTAAGATCTTTGAAAGCTTAAAATTTAATAGGATCCCAATCTTGACCATAAGATCTTATGATCTAATCCGATCCGATCCTACTTTTCTCGGATAACAAACTAAAAAACTGCAAATTTTTAGATTATTTTTTCTAGAATTTAAAAAATAACATGTTAATCTTATTAAACATTTCATAATCATAAGTTAGGATAACATTTCGATGGAACATTCATATAATTTTGTGTTTATGATATATAATAATTTGTAAATTTGTATAATATTACAAAAACTATTAACAAAAATGACATTATAGTAGGATATTAAGATCTCGATCTAATCTTACGATCACAATCTTGCAAAGATGAAAACGATCATGGGTAGTATCCCGATCTTGAAAACCTTGATGTGTTTCAGTCATTATCTTTTCTCATTTAAATCGTAAAATTTTTCACTTGTCATGATANTCTAATCCGATCTGATCCTACTTTTCTCGGATACCAAACTAAAAAACTGCAAATTTTTAGATTATTTTTTCTAGAATTTAAAAAATAACATGTTAATCTTATTAAACATTTCATAATCATAATTTAGGATAACATTTCGATGGAACATTCATATAATTTTGTGTTTATGATATATAATAATTTGTAAATTTGTATAATATTACAAAAACTATTAACAAAAATGACATTATAGTAGGATATTAAGATCTCGATCTAATCTTACGATCACAATCTTGCAAAGATGAAAACGATCATGGGTAGTATCCCGATCTTGAAAACCTTGATGTGTTTCAGTCATTATCTTTTCTCATTTAAATCGTAAAATTTTTCACTTGTCATGATAGTGTAAGTTGAAGGATTAGTAGAATTGTTAAGTTAAAATGTTAAATTGTGCTGTGGATTTTAGCTTTAAGAAGTGAAAAATAAAGTAATTGACAAAGTTAATAGCACCTACATCATTACTAAAACCTGACAGAAAGTTTCTCCTAAAAGTGATTAAAGTGAAAAATCAAAGTAAAGATTCTGTGTCTGCATACGAGTATTTATTGATGTATGTCAATCTGTATAACATTTAACAAGTAAAAAAGTAGACGAGGATTAATGAAGCACATGTTTGACCAAGAAATTAAACAAAAATAGTGGTCAACCTGAGCCATGTCAGCACCCAATAGGGGAAGGCAGAGGTATCCCACAGACTATTGTCTACACTTGTAGCCCTTTGCTTCTCACGCTTTTACATCCTTTATTTCATTTCTTTTTCGTTTATTATTCAAAGTACAGAGAGAAAAGAAATGAGAGAAATGAAATTTGATCAAATTCTCTTTTTTGGTAGAGAGAATTAAAAAAAGTGGAGAATTGAGAAGAAATTAATGGAAAGTTTAAGAGAATTGGGTAGTGTAATTTGATTACTCCCATTTCCATAATTTTTGTGAAGAATTTGGAGAATTTAGGGTTTTTTTTTTTATTTTTTTTAACAAAATAAATAGTTTTTTTTTTTTTAAATATTTTTCTTTTAAAAATATTTTTTTTAGAATTGTTATTTAGAAATAATAATTTTTTTAAATAATTTTTATAAAAAATAAATTAATTTTTTTTATAAATAAGTTTTAAAAAAATAAGTTTTTTTTAAATAAATTAAAAAATATATTTTTTTAAAAAATATTTTTTTTAGAATTGTTATTTAGAAAAAATAGAAATTTTTAAATAATTTTTATAAAAAAATAAATTAAAATTTTTTTAAATAAATTTTTTTAAAAATAATTTTTTTTTAAAAAAATAAAATTTTAAAAAAAATAAATTAAAAAAAATATAAATTATAAAAATATATATTTTTTAAATATATAATTTTAGAATTTTTATTTAGAAAAAATATTTTTTTTAAAAAAAAATCAACAAATAATTTTTTTTTTAATTTCTCGGGTCAAGTCTCTGTTGTTACCAAACATTAGAATTGAACAAAATTCTCTACTGATTTCTAACTCTGAATTTATATTCTCTACTTCATTTCTATTCTCTGAAATTCTCTCTACCAAACGTGCTCTTATAGTACTCGTAGGTTTTAAAAAGAACTGATTTGCACACTTATGTATTTTTTATTTTATTTTATTTTAATTGAAATTTTGTTTTTNCTGGGCACACAAGTTGGGTCGGCGATCCAGTCGACAATGAAGGTCGTCAGTCGGCGTTGATGTGGTATTTCGGTTGACTTCGGTTGGATGGTGATTTTTTTTTTTTTTTGGTCGAGTACATGATTGATTAAAACTACCACAAAACAACAAAACTTTCCATTTCAAAGAGGGTTTAAATTCATGGTTTTGATAAACTGAAATCGTTTTTGATGACTGAAAGAGAAAAAATATTAGTGACTCCAAGAAGAAATGTGTGTCGGGCGTGTTTTATTGTTGAGGGAAATTAGGGTATAACACATTTTGGGTTAGTATTACTATATATATTAAGTAACGTTTAAAACGTCGTCGTCTAATGAAACGGGGATGCTCGGCCGTTTTTTCCAGCCTGCTAGGCGGCCCAATAGATGATGCTCAAACATTGGTAGGCCCAAATGGTAAACGATAATTACGTGATTACACCTAACATACGTACGAAATTGTGTATGTGTCAAACATCCAATTCTGTTTTAAGGTTTCTATGGCTACGATTTTTTCTTTTTACCAAACATATGTACGATATTGTGTATTCCCAAAGGTAGAAGCTTCTTGAAAAGCTTTTGATCAATTTATCCTGGAAGTAAACCACTCCAAAAGACTGAAAAAAAAAAAAATAATACACCAAGGAAAACACTCAACCGGGCTGAACCATTGTAAATTGACGAAGGTATTGACTACAACGTTGCTTTCAAAATCTGGTATGTGGCTATTTATGCTATTACCTTTTTTTTCCGCAGTTATTTAGTTTGTTGCCTGCATGTTGTTGCGTTGCAATCTTTCAAACATTCTATGAAATATGATGTTACTGATGCAATTAATAGGATCCCAATCTTGACCATAAGATCTTATGATCTAATCCGATCCGATCCTACTTTTCTCGGATAACAAACTAAAAAACTGCAAATTTTTAGATTATTTTTTCTAGAATTTAAAAAATAACATGTTAATCTTATTAAACATTTCATAATCATAAGTTAGGATAACATTTCGATGGAACATTCATATAATTTTGTGTTTATGATATATAATAATTTGTAAATTTGTATAATATTACAAAAACTATTAACAAAAATGACATTATAGTAGGATATTAAGATCTCGATCTAATCTTACGATCACAATCTTGCAAAGATGAAAACGATCATGGGTAGTATCCCGATCTTGAAAACCTTGATGTGTTTCAGTCATTATCTTTTCTCATTTAAATCGTAAAATTTTTCACTTGTCATGATAGTGTAAGTTGAAGGATTAGTAGAATTGTTAAGTTAAAATGTTAAATTGTGCTGTGGATTTTAGCTTTAAGAAGTGAAAAATAAAGTAATTGACAAAGTTAATAGCACTTACATCATTACTAAAACCTGACAGAAAGTTTCTCCTAAAAGTGATTAAAGTGAAAAATCAAAGTAAAGATTCTGTGTCTGCATACGAGTATTTATTGATGTATGTCAATCTGTATAACATTTAACAAGTAAAAAAGTAGACGAGGATTAATGAAGCACATGTTTGACCAAGAAATTAAACAAAAATAGTGGTCAACCTGAGCCATGTCAGCACCCAATAGGGGAAGGCGGAGGTATCCCACAGACTATTGTCTAGACTTGTAGCCCTTTGCTTCTCACGCTTTTCCATCCTTTATTTCATTTCTTTTTCGTTTATTATTCAAGGTACAGAGAGAAAAGAAATGAGAGAAATGAAATTTGATCAAATTCTCTTGTTTGGTAGAGAGGGGTAAGGATCCAGTGAGAAGAAATTTAAAATGAGAAGAATGAGAAATAACTATAACCGGATATTTGAGATGCATCGACTTGAATTATATGCATCTCTATTCATTTAGATGCATCACCATTAGTTTCAAAAGTGATTTTGAAGTGAAAACGATGCAAAGTAGTACTAGCAACAAATTTGACCCGCAGAGGACGAAAAATACACAGAATTCGTCTAACTTGACGAAATGCATCTAATAAATGCATATGCATCTAATTTTTAGCTAGAAAATATATTATGATNAGATGCATCGACTTGAATTATATGCATCTCTATTCATTTAGATGCATCACCATTAGTTTCAAAAGTGATTTTGAAGTGAAAACGATGCAAAGTAGTACTAGCAACAAATTTGACCCGCAGAGGACGAAAAATACACAGAATTCGTCTAACTTGACGAAATGCATCTAATAAATGCATATGCATCTAATTTTTAGCTAGAAAATATATTATGATGCATCTAAAAGATTAGGGATGCATCTAATTCAAATCGATGCATCTCTAATGTGTAGTTATAGTTATTTCTCATCCTTCTTATTTTAAGGATTCTTCCCATTTGATCATTAGTCTGGTAGAGAGAATTAAAAAAAGTGGAGAATTGAGAAGAAATTAATGGAGAGTTTGAGAGAATTGGGTAGTGTAATTTGGTTACTCCCATTTCCATAATTTTTGTGAAGAATTTGGAGAATTTAGGGTTTTTTTTATTTTTTTTAACAAAATAAATAGGTTTTTTTTTTAATATTTTTCTTTTAAAAATATTTTTTTTAGAATTGTTATTTAGAAATAATAATTTTTTTAAATAATTTTTATAAAAAATAAATTAATTTTTTTTATAAATAAGTTTTTAAAAAATAAGTTTTTTTAAATAAATTAAAAAATATATTTTTTTAAAAAATATTTTTTTTAGAATTGTTATTTAGAAAAAATAGAAATTTTTAAATAATTTTTATAAAAAAATAAATTAAAATTTTTTTAAATAAATTTTTTTAAAAATAATTTTTTTTTAAAAAAAAATAAAATTTTAAAAAAAATAAATTAAAAAAAATATAAATTATAAAAATATATATTTTTTAAATATATAATTTTAGAATTTTTATTTAGAAAAAATATTTTTTTTTAAAAAAAATCAACAAATAATTTTTTTTTTTCATTTAGAATTGAACAAAATTCTCTACTGATTTCTATTCTCTGAATTTATATTCTCTACTTCATTTCTATTCTCTGAAATTCTCTCTACCAAACGTGCTCTTATAGTACTCGTAGGTTTTAAAAAGAACTGATTTGCACACTTATGTATTTTTTATTTTATTTTATTTTAATTGAAATAGTTTACTTTGTGAATTGTATGGTTGTATAATATTTATAAGACTGGGCACACAAGTTGGGTCGGCGATCCAGTCGACAATGAAGGTCGTCAGTCGGCGTTGATGTGGTATTTCGGTTGACTTCGGTTGGATGGTGATTTTTTTTTTTTTTTGGTCGAGTACATGATTGATTAAAACTACCACAAAACAACAAAACTTTCCATTTCAAAGAGGGTTTAAATTCATGGTTTTGATAAACTGAAATCGTTTTTGATGACTGAAAGAGAAAAAATATTAGTGACTCCAAGAAGAAATGTGTGTCGGGCGTGTTTTATTGTTGAGGGAAATTAGGGTATAACACATTTTGGGTTAGTATTATATAGTATTATAGTGAAATTTTTTAGGGTTGACTTTGGATAAGTGGATTTGTATCTTGGGCTTTCACAAATTTTGGGTATAGTAAGTAAGCGGGCTGCAAATTTTGATACCATTCTTGGATTGGGTTGCTTAGTTTATTTTGGCTATATAAATAAAGGTACGATTTTTGTTTAATTGTTGTTAAAAAGTTTTGAAAAAAAAAAAAAAAGAAAAAAAGATGAAGGTCGCCTTAATGTGATCAAAATCGTCTGTAGGTCGTTGGAGAGAGAAAACTGATGTGACAGGCAAAATGAAAATCGCTGGAGGTCACTGGTGTGCGCAATCTAAAAGCGATGTTTTATTTATTTATTTATTTATTTATTTATTTATTTATTTATTTATTTATTTATTTTTTTAATGTGTGAGGTCTCAAGTTCAATTCCTACTAGGTGCAAACAACCTTATGTGGCCACGCCAACCTCCTGAAAAGGGAGAGCTTTACCTGGTTTGAGTCTGTGTGGCGGTGAATTCAAACTCCGTGGATTAGTCGGCCAAAAAGTTAAAAATAATATGCTTTAACTGTTTGTACAGTTAAATGTCCTAATCAATATAAAAAGTGAGCAAATTACCTTCCATACACAATAGCAACATTCTTTTCACCAGGTTATATTATCATACGCAGTTGTTTTCGTTACATTATTTGCTAGATTTTGTTCCGATGTCATGCTTATTGCTAACGCCTTTACCCCTTTAAAGTTACTAAAATATTCTTGAAACCATCAACAATAAGTATGATAATTGGAACACAATTTAAAAGTTTGCGGCATTTAATAAAAAAGAAGAGTTAATTCCTAAAAATGTACAAAAACTCATCCTCTTCTCTAAAAAGTACAAAAATAACATGCTTTCCCAATTTGGTCATGTGTGACAAATAGTACAATACCAATCATTTGTTGGCCCACATCCCCGACCATTAGTACACTCCCCCACCCACGCAGATGTGCGAACGACGATTGTGTGAATTCCGGCTAATATGCGAACGTTAAAAAAATCTTTTTTTTCCAGTCACCATCAAGTCATCAACTCCAATCAACACCACCATCACCACCACAGATCCGCCATCAAAAAATTTAGTATGAAACCTTCATATATATATATATATATATTTTTTTACTAAAATAGCACACCCACCACACAAATCTTATCACAAACAAAAAAAAACCAAAAAAATATGAAGGTTTGATGGTTTGATCGTTTTTTTTTGGTTTAGTCCTATGGCAGCCCACAACGATTAAATAACAATAACAATAATCAACAATCTCGGCCGAGACCCTAGTGGTCTCAGCTTGGCAGCCCACAACGAGCTATAACAACCTCCAACATCAACTATTACCACATTTCACCAAATCCGCAATCAACTCCAACCATCTAATCCTAAATTCACACTCCAATCCCATTCGGTCCAACCAAAGTAAATCCAAATCCGAACCAAAAACAACCAACAACAAGAACAATGATACAAGAACAACAACAAGAATAATAAACAATAACAAGAACGCAACATCAAGGCTAATACCGTAAGTCTTAGCTCACGGTTTGGACTCACTCGACATACACACAACACTTCGCGATACCAATTTTATGTTTACTCATTTTTACTTAATCAAAAACATGGAAACCAACCTGAAACAAGATTGTCACGAGTTGGACTCGTTGACCGAGTCAACTTACGAGTGAAGCTCACGCGACCTACCTATCTTCAAGATCTAGTCGAGTTGTGGTCAAGAACAGTGGTGGTGATGGTTATTGACGGCGGTGGAGCAAGAAACGAGGTGATGGGGTTTGTTTTGGGGCGTGTGTAGTATAGTAGGAGATAGAGGAGGTGACGGTGATTCGTTTGGTGGTAGAGGTGAGGTGGCGTGAACGACGGTGTGGTGGTGGTGGTGCTTGTAGCCGGCGGCGGCTTGTGAAAGAGAGAGAGAGAGATGAGATGTGGTGATGTTATTTAGTATGAATGGTTGATTAAAAACCAATTATATCATTAATAGTCCAAGGAAATGCTCAATGATAAGCAAAACCCGGGTCGTGGTCCGTGTGAAGGTGAATGGAATCGTGGTTAACGATTCGTGAAATCGTGTCGTGAAAAAGTGAAAAGTGAAAATTTTTGAGTTTTACAACTAATTATATGAAAATACAAACAAAAACAAGTAATCATGCACAATGTACAAGTACGTAAAGCACAAATGTCAAAAACGTAAACGTAATATAAATAAAACGTCTATTTAACAAAATAAAAAGTGAATTCTAAGCTATAATAAACCTACGGTCTCAAATGAAATTTTTAAAACTTTAAAATGATAAATTAAAATTTTAGGAAAAAGAAAAATATTATTTTGACTTTTTATTTATTTATAATGAATTAAAAACTATTTATGTATTTTTATTTAATAAAGGAAAATCAAACTAATTATAAAATAAAAATTTTATTCTACAAATTTATTTTCTAAAAATCTTAATAAACTGAAAATGAAATTTAAAAATAAAATCAGAAACTATTTTTGTCTTTTAAAAATTTGAAATTAAAAATGATTTAAAATTCTAAAACACTATTTAAAAATGAAAAGAAATAGTAAATTATTGAGAAAAATTATGAAATTTTTACAGAAAATCTAAAATATTATTTGAAATCTAGGAAAAATAAGAAAAATGAAAAATTCAGCAGAAAAGTGCTTAATGGCTTAAAAACTGCTTATTACAACTGCTTATTTATAAGCACTTGCATCAAATCTTAGTGAAACTAATACAGAAGGTACAAAGGACTAAACTAAGCTCTATTACACTGAAATTAGATCATTTACCAATTCAGAACACACAAATGTAACATAAAGCAGTTTAACAATAAGCAATATCAATAAGCAGTTGAGCACAGAATAAGCCAGAGGGTAGGAGAACATGTAAAACACCTAAACAACTTCAATTATGCTCATCAAAAACGTAAACGTAATATAAATAAAACGTCTATTTAACAAAATAAAAAGTGAATTCTAAGCTATAATAAACCTACGGTCTCAAATGAAATTTTTAAAACTTTAAAATGATAAATTAAAATTTTAGGAAAAAGAAAAATATTATTTTGATTTTTTATTTATTTATAATGAATTAAAAACTATTTATGTATTTTTATTTAATAAAGAAAAATCAAACTAATTATAAAATAAAAAATTTATTCTACAAATTTATTTTCTAAAAATCTTAATAAACTGAAAATGAAATTTATTTTCTACCCATACCTTACTGGTCAAAACTTAAGTTCATATAGGGATTCCTAAATCAAATTCTCAAAGCAGTTTCCTATGTTCCTACAGTGGAAGCCTAATGGTCCAAAACTCACAGGTCATAGCCTAAGCTCTACGGATGTTGCATCCGCCGATCCAAACCTGGCTCTGATACCATTTTGTAACACCCCAACCCGAAAAGGGCTAAAGTGTAACATTATGGAGTCAAATCAGAACATAAGTGAAACGGAGATACATTTCTAATACAATGTTTACAAGGGCTACAAAGGGAAACTAAACAAAGTACGAGATACAAAAGGGGAAATGATAAAAGAACTAAGCCCAAGTACAATATACTAAGCCCAACATCAAATAATTCTAATCATTTCTAAGTCCAGCCAGTAGCTAAATCAGGGTGAAGTCTTCTAAGCCCAAAATAAGATCTCTCATCCATAAGCCCAACTTCCTACTAAACCTGCCGCATGAGAAAAGAAATGCGGCTGAGCTACGAGAGCCCAGTGAACAGATATGAAAGTAACAAGCAATATAAAATGATATAGATAAGACAATGGAAAGGTAAAGTAAAACATAAAGGAAGTACAATCGAAGTAAGAAGAACCTGTATTAAAGTTGTAAAGGTGTAAGGTATAAAGATATAATGGTAAGGTCAGTTATCCACCACGAGTCCAAGTCAAGTCAAGTATCAAGTCAAGTCAAGCAATCAAGTAACCATGCATCCAGAGGGGAGACCTCGGGATACCAAGTATAATATGAGGGGATACCTCCAAGGGTTGGAGTAGCTAGCTCCCAAGATGTGAAAGACGTGTATCGCACACACCATCAGTCACCAAGTATATAACAAGTAATATGATAAATCCATCGAAACAAGAAACAAATCTAGGATGCATCCATGCGCCCCAAACGGCCAAAACTTCATCTCCATAACAAGTCAAGTAAAGGGACGGGATAGGTCATCACTCTCCTACCCTAGAGTCATGCCATCGGTGCATCAATGACACGGCCATGTTACCTTCATGGCTAGGAAACAAGTAATGGCTCGTAGTCTCAAACTGTGGTTTAAGGGTCAAGTTCAAGTATCAAGTGTCCAAGTCCAAGTTTCATATCAAGTCAAGTTCCCATATCAAGTGGTTCAAGTCAAGTTTCATATCAAGTGGTTCAAGTCAAGTTTCCATATCAAGTGTACATATCAAGGTTCACATAAAGGTTCAAGTCAAGATTCAAATCAAAAGGTTCATTATCAAGGTCCATAGCAAAAGGTTCAGGATGGAAAGGTTTATGTCGAGGTTCATACTGAAAAGGTTAATGTGGATTTCATATCTAAGGTTCAGGGTAAAGGTTCATGATGAGAGTGTACGTAGAGTTTGATGTAAAGGTTCATGTCATAAGTCCAAGTAGAGGTTCATAATGAGTTTCAGGGCAAAGGTTCATATTAAATTTCGAATAAAGGTTCATGGCAAGGGTTCAATTCAAATGTTTATGTCAAATGTTCATTTAAAAGAAATCTTTTAATAACAGTTTTCATAAAAGTAACGGTTTCCAGTAAGGTAGTCCTTAAAAGAAATTTTCATAAAAGTTAGTGAAACTTCATATAAAGGTGATGTCATATAGTGTTCATAAACATCATTTTAAAATAGTTTTTCTTAAAATATTTTCATGATATAATTACGAAAAGTTTTCACATCTAGTTATAATATTAAAGGCACTTTCTAAATATCAAGGGCTATATCGGGTTCAAGTCAAGGTTTGAATCAAGTATCATAGTATAGGTTTTCAAGTCAAGGTATATGTCAAAGATCGAAGTAAGTGATTTTAACGTAGGGTTCAAATCAAGGTTCAAGTCAATATTATCATATCAAGTGTATCATGACAAGGTTATTTCAAGGTTCAAGAATTATAGTGTAAGTTTCAAGCAAGGTTCGGTTTTAAAAGGATCATAGCAAGGTTCAATAATCAAGGGAACATAGCAAGGTTCAATAATCAAGGGAATATAACAAGGTTCAATAATCAAGGGAACATAACAAGGCTTAATAATCAATGGAATATAACAAGGTTCAAGATATCAAAGGAAGAGGAAAGACACGAGTGTATGAGAGACCTGTAGATAGGTCAGAATATCTGTACCTTAAACCGCAAATAAAACCATATCAGAAACACAAGGATAGGTAGTTACTCCTTCTTCAGCGAATCTACATGAATTAAAGATCGTCCTTATTATTCATAAGTTCATTTTAAATCATATTACTCATTTAGGTTTCCTTCTGTTTTTGATAACTTGCCATATTTAGTAAGTTCCCATATTTAGTAACTTTCCCGAATTAACAATTTTTCATATTTAATAAGTTCCCGCAATTGTAATTTAATACTTAAAGGTTATAATTGACAATTAATAATATTTAGAGTTAAAATGACCAATATAATATTTTAGGTTTTAAAATGTCAATATTATAAGTTTAGGGTCTAAAATGTAAATTATGAAAAATTAAATATTAAAAGTCAGATAAAATTATTCTAAGGTTTATGCTATAATTTTATATCAAAATGATGATTTTAAGCCCCGTTATTCACGATTTATTTAAAGTACCCTCGACATTAGAATTTAGACCACGACGACCAAAATATTATTATCACATGCATGACTCACATTTACACTCGACACCATTACACATAAAATAACGAATCCACTGTCAACATGAAATTACACAAATCAGGCCCTAAGCCCTACGTATAAAACACATGCGCCTCATTTAATACTGAGGCTTACTGAACCTCTTTTCAGTTTTTAACATGCTACTCCGAGTTCATTTTCATGCATAAGTAGTTATAGTTTCATGCATGCAAAGTTCCATATTTTAAAGGCTATAATACAAACGTGATCTGTAGTTGTTGATTAACCAAGGTTATAATATGAATGCTTATTTATTCCATTTTAAGATCATGAGTATATATATCGTATAGAATGACTGAAGAAAAAAATGTAGTAGCAGTATGGAATGATTAGATTAAGGTTTACCTTCTAACAAAATTATCGAGATAAAAAGACGAAGACGGACACAACCATGAACCGAAACTAATTCGAAACACAAACTGCAGCCCGAACCGAACTCGTACTAGAGAAAAATGGTTTAGAACTTGTTTTGGTTTTGTTTTTGAGATTTATGAAAGGAGCGTACATGTACTTATATTAAGGTATCATAAACTATCAAGTTGTACAAAACGGGATTTGATAGGGGTTGAGGACCGAGTATTTTGGGTGACCACGTAAAACAACGTGGCTTGTTTATTTTAGCTTTTATTGTCCTACGACTCATACTTTAAGGAAATCTTTAAACGAGTATAAAGGATTGACAGCTAATTAATTTGATCAAATCTTCTATTGTGATAATATAATTAGTGTGTTCTTATCTCTTTTGTTGACCACCAATCAAGAAAAGATAGGCTAGAAAATCGGTTTGTGAATATGGTAACCAAATAACAGACGTGTAATCAAGTCTTCGAAAAGAAGAAAAATGCACAACTCATTTTAGGTATTAGCTAGTTTTATGTTAAATTAGATTTTAGGAACCTAGATATTTAGTTACTTATTTTAAATTCACAATATAAAATAAATTATCATCTAACATAATATTTTACTTACTTATTAATATTCATAATACATACTTAGGTTATAAACGTAATGCGATGTCTTCGATTATAATTCGTCTTTTCAAAATTTTAAAACTTAGAGGGGTATTTTGGGTATTTAACATGTCTCAGAATTTCGGGTTTTACATTATGAATCCAAACTCACTACTGCAGGCCTAAGGAAAGTTCAGCAAAATATGACTAAAGTACCTACTTTACAAGCTAGAATAAGCAGACTGATAAGCTCTAAATTGCAAAATAAAGGGGGCAAAAGTAAGCTAGTAGTACTGAAATACTTAAAACACCAAAAGCCCTATCAGAAATGATCAATTACTAACCTAATTGTTCACTAGTTCAGCTACTTATTGAGCACTTGATGCTGTAACAGTTGACTAGTTTAATGCACTTGAAGTTTGACCAATTCCAATTTCTAATCAACAAATTAAGTCCTAAATGTTGAATTAAGCTTCTATGGCACTAGATTAAGTTTACTAATACTAACCTACACCTATCACTACAGTTATATCAACTGATCTTAATATATCTAGTAGTAAACTAAATTTAAATCTTACTTTGACTATTATTGCTATTACCTACTGATTTTTAGTGTCACTTAACCTATTTATACCTAAAGTAGACTATCTAAACTAATTTTACTAAACAGATACTACTACAACACAACAAAAAATCCTTATCCAAACACTCCTTATAACAGATTTAGGTGACTTTTGTGAAGCTATGCTAAGTTTTAAGCCACCAAATAACCACATAAGCTCATATATTGATCAATCAAGCTGAGAAAACCACAAATTCACAACTCAATTCAACAAATCACACAGAAACTCAGTTATGCAAAATCTCACAGTTAGAATTATGAAACAATGAAAAGTGATGAAAAGTAGTTACAATATTACCACAACTAAACACATAAGCTGCTCAAACATGAAGAGATCAAACCAATGGAACAGTAAAAACATAACAACAACAGATCTAACTATAACACTCAACAATTTCAATTGTAAAGCTTGAAAAATATGAAACTAGGAACTTACAAATCACATTCCCCTCAGCTCAAACAGAGGGGATTCACTATGCTTGCCTATCTTTAGATAGGCTAACCACTTTCAGGGCTTGATTAGACTACCAAATTCACCTCAGATTCATTCCTTCATTCACAGTTGAATATTGGTTTGACTGATATTGAACTTGAGTACTTTTACTGTTTTATCTAACTACTAAGCTCACTAAAAGCTAATCAGCTTAAATGAGCTTTTATACTAAAGAAATAGCTTGTTGCAAGTTGAGTTTACAGATTTAAAACACATTTTTTTTATTTTCTGATTTTTTATATGTTTTTTTATACTTTTATACTTTTTGAAAAAAAGTGAAGAGTAAATGTTGTTTAAAGAAGTAGAAATTAGCTTCTGATAAGCTACAAGGAACAGTAAAACTGAGCTTAATCTATCAGAAACTATTAGAAATTAACAAACTAAATTGAAAACTGAAATGGAAATTTTATTACATTCACTTGAACATTACAGAGAAAAAGAGATTACACATTCTGAAATCAATTTGGCATGGTAACATTACTCTAAAACTACTTTTGAAATAAGCTGATTTGGTCTTCTATTTATAGCTGAGTGAAGGAGTGAGGGTCTCCAATGCCATGCTGGCGATCCAGGTGATTTTTGTGTTTCTTTTGATCCAATCCACACCCTTAAATCTTCCCCAAATCATCTAAGCCGTTGGATTACTCCTTGTGACGTGTAGAAACCAATAGGAGGCTGCCATGTGTCCAAGCGTGTGCTTCTTTGAGTCTGACAAGGTCTGACATTCCCCTGACCTTCTAGAAGGGCTTTGATTTGACAAATAAACCCTTAATTGCTGTAATTTGGGACGGGGTATTTCTAGGGTTCTTGTGTGAATAGTGAAACTGGGTAAGGAAGGTGAATTGGGGGGCGGGAATGGGTAAAAAGTATTTTTTTATTTATTTTGACTTTTTGACCCGTGTATAGAAATGGGAGTGGGTCGGGTTAAGGGTTTGGTGTATTGGGCTTGTGTTGTTTATTTAAGGAATGGGCTTGTGTTGTTTGTAAAGGATTTTGGGTTTAGGAGTTTTGGACCAGATTTGTATAGTAAATTAGAATTTAAGATTCAAGAAATATTTCAAGGACCATTAGTGTAATTTGTGAAACTTCAAGGGTAGATTCTGCCATTATTCATAAATTTGATCCAAGGGCCATTTGTTGTAATATTCTGAATCTTTTAGGGACCAAAGCTGTAATTCTTCAAAAATATACTTCAAGGGACCAGAATTGACAACTTGTAAAACTTCAGGGACTGGAAATGAAAATATATTCAAAATTCATCCAGGGACTATTCTTGAAACTTTAAGCTTTCCAAAGGTCTTTTATTGACATTTCTGAACTCAGCTTTGACTTTTTGACTCATTCCACTCTCGTGCACGTTTTTGCCGGTTTTTGCTTGATTTTTGTCCTTTTGTGAAATATCCGAACCTGCACGATAACAAACATAAAAACACACATTCTTTGGCATTTGTTTCCATAAGGGCAAATTGCACAAAAGTGTATCCAACTTAGCCTCAATTTCAATTTAAGGTACTATACTTTTTTTTCTTCAATTTAGTGTACTCAACTTATTTTTGATTGTAATGTAAGACATATAACGGGTTTCCCAGTTATCTTATAACGAAAAAGTTACATGTTTCGTCCTTATGGTTTATCCCAAATAACGCTCTTAGTCCTTATTTCATTTTAATTACGCCAGATATACGTTTTAGTCTGTTTCCATACGTTTTTTTTCATTCTTTTTACTTTTTCATCAGTTTTTTTTACACTTTTGACCTTTTTTTACGTTTTCGACCGTTTATTTATGTTTTCATTTGTTTTCGCCCGTTTTCTTAAGTTTTCGTCCTCTTTTTTACGTTTTCGTCTTTTTTTTACGTTTTCGTCTTCTTTTTTTAACGATTTCATTCCCTTTTTTAAGTTTTTTTTTTCTTCTGTTTTTTAACTTTTTCATCCGTTTTCTTACGGTTTCATCCGTTTTCTTAGGTTTTCGCCCGCTTTTTTACGTTTTCATTCGTTTTTTACATTTTCGCCCATTTTTTAACGTTTTCGGCTGCTTTTTTACGTTTTCATCCATTTTTTTACATTTTCGTCTTTTTTTACGTTTTCGCCCACTTTTTCTGTTTTTTTACGTATTCGTTCATTTTTTTACGTTTTCGTCTGTTTTTTTACGTTTTCGTCTATTTTCTGGCATTTTCGTCCTTTTTTACGTTTCAGTCGTTTTTTATATGTTTTCATGAGTTTTTATATGAAAACGCAAGAAAACGGACGAAAACATTTAAAAAATAGACGAAAACATAAAAAGCAAACGAAAACATAAACAAACACGAAAACGCAAAAAACGGACGAAAATTTAAAAAACAGACGAAAACATAAAAAAACGGACGAAAACGTAAAAAAACGGACGAAAATGTAAAAACGGACGAAAACGTAAAAACAGACAAAAACGTAAAAAAAACAGACGAAAACGTAAAAAACAGACGAAAACGTAAAAAAATGGACGAAACTTAAAAAAATGGACGAAAATGTAAAGAAACAGATGAAAACGTAAAAAAGCGGATGAAAACATTAAAAAAACGAATGAAAACGTAAAAAAGGGCGAAAATGGACGAAAACGTAAAAAAACGGACGAAAACGTTAAAACATGGACGAAAACGTAAAAAAACAGACGAAAACGTAAAATATAGACGAAAACATAAAAAAAAAGACAAAGAACGTAAAAAAACAGAACGAAAACGTTAAAAAACGGACGAAAATGTAAAAAATACGGATGAAAACTCAAGAAGACGGGCGAAAACTTTAGAATACGGATGAAAACGTAAAAAAACGGCCAAACGTAAAAAACTGATGAAAACGTAAAAAATGGAGAAAATGTATGAAAACTTATAAAAATGGACTAAAATGTATGTCTCGCGTAATTAAAATGAAATAGGGACTACGTGTGTTATTTGGGATAAACCATAGGGACGAAACATGTAATTTTTTCATTGTAAGATAACTGAGAAACCCGTTATATGTCTTACATTGCAATCAAAAATAAGTTGAGTACACTAAATTGAAGAAAAAAAGTTGAGTACCTTAAATTGAAATTGATGCTAAGTTGGATACACTTTTGTGCAATTTGCCTTAGCATAATTAGTCTATTTGGGTCGGTTTTTGGCAATGAAAAGGTATGTGAATTAACACATACCAATGAACCATATAAGATGCAGATTCTAGATCCCCAAATAAAGTTTTGATGGGTTTTTTTTGTTTGTGATAAGATTTGTGTGGTGGGTGTGTTGTTTTAGTAAAAAAATATGAAGGTTTCATACTAAATTTTTTGATGGCGGATCTGTGGTGGTGATGGTGGTGTTGATCAGGTGGTGATGGTGGTGGTGGTTGGTGTTGATGGTGACTGAAAAAAAGAATATTTTTTTTAACATTCGCACATTAGCCGGAATTCGCACAACCATCGTTCGTACATCTGCGTGGGTGGGGAAGTGTACTAATGGTCGGGGATGTGGGTCAACAAATGATTGGTATTGTACTATTTTTCTGGACACATGTAAAAAAATTAATGGAATCGCACATTTGCACATTCGCACATGACGAAATTGGGAAACCATGTTATTTTTGTACCTTTTTCGGAAGAAGGATGAGTTTTTGTACCTTTTTGAGAATTAACTAAAAAAAAATAGTAAATTGCAAAAATCGTCCCTGTGTTTTATCCAAGTTGCCGTCTTCATCCTTTCAAAAGTGCGTTCATCATCCTTGTAGAGAAGTTACAAATGCATTTTTTTTCATGACCAAAGTAAAATGAGTATACTATTCTCGTCATCTTTCCCGGTCAATTTTCACTTGAATTTTAAATTATTTTATAAGAATAATGATAAAGGAAGAACACCTTCAAAGCACCAACAAAACTCTATAAATAATTCAGTCAAGAACTCAAGATAAATATAATCCAGAACATATATATATATTTTATAAAAATTTTTAATTAAATTACATAGGTTTTGTTACAACTGATTACATTTTGTTACCCATCTTTTTTTCAATCACGTTACACTACAAAAAGTTTACTCACTTCGTCATAAATTTATAGTCCATATTTTCTTTTTAGTTGTTTCAAATTAATTATTCACTTTTAAAAATAGATAAGGAATTTTAGATAAAGGTTATTATACAAATTTTAAAAAAGATACAAATTAATTATTTAAGGTTAAAACTGTCTTTCTATAAAAAGTAAAAAACAAAAAGTAGTAATGATGACGATTTTTTTAACTATTTGTTTTCTTATCGGTGAACAATTAGGGGGCGTTTGGTTCACAGAATGTTTTAGAAGGAATTGTAATCTTTGAAAGGAATTGTAATTTGATGTAATTGTAATATAAGGAATTGAAATGTGTTGTAATTGTAATGTGTTGTAATTGTAATTGATTAAATCTGTCGATGTGTTTGGTTGACTCGCAACATAATGGATTTTTTTTTTATAAAACTTAAAAAGTTAATATAATAATAATTAAAATAATATAATAATAAATAATAACAATAATAATAATAATAATAATAATAATAATAATTATTATTATTATGGTTATTATTATTATTATTTTTATTTAAATATTATTATTATTATTATTATTATTATTATTATTTTATTAATATTATTATTTTAATATTATAATAATAATAATAATTAATATTATTATTATTTTATTATTAATATTTATTATTTTAATATAATAATAATAATAATAATAATAATAATAATAATAATAATAATAATAATAATAATAATAATACTGATGTTTTAAAGTATATAAATTCTGAATTACAACGTAATTCAAAACTTTACGTCCAATTCCCATGTAATCTAGATTCCCTCACTTGTTGTAATTGGTGTGACTGAGTTACAATTACAACGCAAACAAAACAGTCACCGTAATGTAATCTGAATTACAATTCCTTCTACTCTGCCAACCAAACATGACTGGTATGTAATTCAGATTACAATTACAATGGATTACAATGAATTACAACGAACCAAACGCCCCATTAGTTTATAAGGGAACAAGTATCATTCAAGATTACAATCTCAAATGTATATCCCTTTATAACTCAAGCACATGCACAAATCTAAAAACACTTTAATTGCTCAATAAAATCATCATCCATATGCCTAATTCAACCAAAACTTGAATATAAAACATAAACATTCACACATCAGTAGTGGTTTTCCGAATCTGACGGCGCTGGTTGGCCGGATCTACTTGGTAATACAGTGGTGGTTGTCCGGATCAGACGACCGTGGTTAGCCGATGGTGGTTGGCGGATCTAGCGCTATAGGGTCGACAATGGTGGAAATCAATGACTGTTTTGTGAGTGTTTTTTTGAAAAGAAATGGTGAATCATAATGTTACTTGGTGTTGGTGGTGGTTGTAAGTTGATATATTTAACTACCGAAAAGATAAATCTGCAAAAAATGTCCTTACTGTGGATGTTTTCATACAATTTGTGTCCCTCGGCTTAACGATCGTTATTTTCTTCAATTAGTTTGAGGACCATGCCGGGGTATTTTAGTCTTTTACCGATGAAGGACATAATTTGCAACCAAAATTTGAGTTGTATATTAACTTTAACACATTTTGATCATACCTAGTTAGATCAAAATACAGACACTTACACACACTTAAGAACACTGTGTGCTTATCGAAAAGATGTGCTCTCAGTTATTGGCTTTTGAAGTTCCATGAGATTATTATAAGTTATTCAATGGTGACGAGATTAAGATTTCCCGACAGATGACTCTTCAAAGCTTATTGGTCCAATTTTATTGATGTTTTCCTTCATTTCTATGCAGACCTACAATAAGGATTCTTAAGAAAAAGAAGCTGAAAGTTAATGCCCATAGGTTAGTGCTAACCGCTCGTAACAAATCACATGGGATATGTTAATTTTAATAACACATGTGGTTTGTGAAATCACACGTGATTTCTAAAATAACAAATCACATGTGAGTTTTCTAGATGCAGATTTTAAGACTAAAACAAAACTTCAAAAAGAACAAAACTTAATAAAAAAAAAATAATAAAAAAAACAATAAAAAAAAGGTCAAAAATATATCGACGTGCCTTTTTATTGAAAGATAAAAAGAAATCGCCGCAATAGTTTTTTTTGTCCCTTAATGATTTAGCGTTTGCCATATATTTTGTTTTTAATAAAAAGATGAAAAACATTTTGTTTTATTTGATAAAAATATTAGTAGTCAGGATTTATTTATTGAATCTATAAATATTTTGTTATATTGAAGATCCGTAACTCTTGTAAAAACATGATTGATAGTGCTTTTACTCCTATATTATTAAGTAAATTGAACCAAACCACTTTTATTAGAAGGCTAATGGTACATGGAGATTTTTCGAGTAAATTACGCCGTTAGTCCATATGGTATATGTAGATTAACGTTTAGTCTCCACTATGAAGAAATTACTGCAATCTCGTCAACGTTTGATTTTTTACACGCCGTTGGTTAAAAAACTTAAAGATCGTTATGTAATCTCGTTAACTTCAACATCTGACTTGCACATGCAGGTAGTTTTGTCATTTCACCTTGTTTCTTTTTCTATCTTTGCGTTTTACCTTCTTTTTCTTCTTGGTTTTTGACTTTTTCTTTTATTTAGTTTAATATAATACTTCCTTTGTCCTAATATTATTGTTCATATTTTCATTTTGAGTTGTTCCAAAATAATTGTTCACTACTAATAATAAATAAGAAAATTTGATCGTGATTACTATATTACCCTTAATTGAAATTGTTATTACAAACTTCTAATAAAGTAGTAATTAATTAGTTAAGAACAAAACTGTCATTATGCAAAAAATTAGAGAGAGAAAACATTAATCATTATGTTTTTCTTAAATTATGAAATTTTGTCAATGGACAATTATTTTTAAATGAAACTATGTATTTTTTGTCGATGAACAATTATTTTTAGATGAATGGAGTAATATCTTATGATATATTCATACTCAAAACAAAACCCAACCACAATTTTAGCTTCAACATCCTCATTAAAACCCAACCCCAACCCTGATTCATCTCTGCCATCACCACCATTGTTGTCACAACCTCTACCGCATGACATGCGGAGGAGAGCATGCGTAAGAAATACACCTTCAATCTTCACCCCTATTCGTGGGACATGACTTCGTTCAAATACCAGCGTTGGCGATCTTTTCGGACTAGGGGGTGTTTATTTTTTTTGTAAGCTAAGGGATGCGTAGGGCTCATGTGGGACCCATGGCTGTTAATGGATCTGGATGGGGAGAGTCTCCCTTATACTACTCATATGGGGATAGACCAAACAAGGAAAAAATGGACCCCACTTACAAAATAAATAATATTAAATAGATGGACCCCACACTTCCTTTCACTAAGGGGGCGTTTGGTTCACAAATTTAAAAAACGTGGATTTAGAAACCGGAGTATTTTTAACATTGAGGTGTTTCAAATTGTGGGGTTAAAAATTCGAAATCGTGTTTGGTTGACACAAAATCAGATTTGGTAAAAAAAAAAGATTTGAAAATAAAATCTATCTAAAAAAATTCAAATTTGAAAGTAAAATCTAAAAAAAAACACACACCACACACACACACACAAAATCTATCAAAAAAAAGATTTTGAAAATAAAATCTACTAAAAAAAATCAAAATTGAAATTAATAATCTTCAAAAAAAAAAAGAAAAAGAAAAAAAAAACTTAAACAAAAGATTTGAAAATAAAATCTATCTAAAAAAAATCAAATTTGAAAAATCTAAAAAAAAAAAAAAAAAAAAAAAAAAAAATCTAATACAAAGAAAAATTCTGAATAAAATCTATCAAAAAAGAAAAAAAAAAAAAAAAAAAAAAAAAAACAAACAAAAAAAAAACCACGAAATACATCCATCCTTGAGTGATATCTTAACCCCTCATGAAACCATGGTCAACGCATTTAAAACCGTTGACCTGAAGAACCAAACACCAACTTTGAAAACCAACGAAATACAAACCCATGAAAACCACGAAATAACAAACCATGAAACCAACGAAAAACGGCGAATCAAATACGCCATACAGAAAAAAAGAAACCCCTAAAGCCTCTACCCGAAATACCTCCCCTCCTACATAGAGCCGAGGGGAAATGTGCAACAAAGTCTATCAGGAGGCCACCATGGTTGGGCCAGAGCCCATAGGTGATTGTCAAGGCCATAAAATAATATAATGATGCGTAAATTTTGATCCAAAAACTAAAGTTTTTGAATGATGGTCAAATCTATAAAAACAGACAGAACACAATTTTATTTTTCAATTATTCAACTTATTAGTGTTATATTTATCGTTGAAGTTCCAGTTTAAATGCTTTTGTTCAAGTTCCAATAACCCTGTTGAATGCTAGAAAGGAGCAATATTTGCCAATAGCTACTCATATGTTCGCTAACATAACTCATTAACGGAGTATTTTTTTTCTTGTAGGATATGTACGATATGAACAAACTCATGAGTCCTCATAATCTGCAGCCATTGCTACAGCCAATTTGGGGATCATGAACACACACAAGCTTCTCATCATGTTGATTGTGAAAAGTGAAAGGACTGGACTTTGTCATAGGATAGCTTTCATGTAAATTACAATTAATCGCTTTGTACACAAAAATGCAGTTTGCCCTGGAGTACTAAAATATGATACGTAATAGTAACTATTAGGCAAATAGATATAAGGCCGCGAGCCCGTCTGTGGGGTTGGGTCAATTAAGGGTTTCTAGGTTATGTAACCTCCCTATATATTAATGTCTCAATAAAACATTATAACCATATGGGGTTTTCTATAATTCAACTGGTATCGGAGCTTTAGGTCAACCATCACAAAATAGTTGTCCCTCCGGTCATCTGGCCTAACTAGCCCGACTGATTCGGACGGGACTCATTTTTTTCTCCTTATTCAATAGTCTTTTCTTTTTGTCCCAATAAACGCTAGCTATCAAACCTGGCCGTATCACACCAATTTATTATTGCGATCATAGCCATCAATGACACAAATTTGTCTCTTATCTTTGTTTTTTGCCATCTGAGATCATTGTAGTTTTGAAAATTTGGTTGCAAATTGTCTCATCCTACCCTAAAGGCAAAGCATGCCATGACGTAAAAAACAAGGTCACGCAAAGGAGGAAGCTGCAAGACAATAAACCCACTATCAACGCCAATACAATTATTCTTCTATCAAACAGGCAAAGAAAGTGGAAGAAAGAAGCAGAAGCCGCTTTCAACATAATATCCAGTTTGTCTGTTTGAAAATCTGTCGTTCAAGCCACACTGCGGGGGAGTATTAGATGATTATTAGTTGGGAAAATAATTGTGGGTTTGAGTCGCGTTAGGCTTTAGGGTTGATATGGCTTGTTTAATTTAAGCCATGTATTTGTTATCAAATAATGGCCAATCTTCGTTATGTACACAAAACACAATTCAACATAATACCATCTCCTTTAGTATTTAACATGGTATCGGAGCGGGTCTGATCCATCAAACCCTAGGGGGCTAAGTTTGAGCCGCCTCCTTATATGTCACCTCTCAACCCTAGCGACCCACCCATTTATCGCATGTTACGTGTTTACTTATTTTGTTCCTTTTGCTTTTGTTGATGATGGCAGATAAGACTTTGTCTCCCCGCTTGCTGCTGTCGGAGGTCTATCAACAAATACTGTTATTGCCTAATACTCCCCCGCAATTCGAGTGCAAAATCAACGAAAGTCGAATTGGAGTGTAAACTAAAAAAAATATTAACACAATAAAACACTAATTTTTTATAAAGAAATCCGCAGCAAGCGGAAGCAATTCTTCAAGCAGCGAGCAAAAGCCAATAACATATTTGTTGATGAAGAACACTCCGACAGCAGCAAGCGGAGACAAATTTCATCTGCGCATCAACAAAAGCAAAGAACAAAAATAAAAGTAAAAACATAGACATGATAAATGTGGCGGCTAGGGTTGACGAGGTGACATAAAGGAGGCGCTCAACTTACCCACCTAGGTTTGAGGATCAGACCCTCCGATACCATGTTAAAATACTAAGAGAGATTGTATTATTGAATTGGTTTTTTGTGTTACATAACGAAGATTGGCCATGTATTTTAACAAATACATGGCTTAATAAACAAGCAATGCAAACCCTAAACCTAACGACTCAAACCCACAATTAGGTTGGCCCAACAATAATCATCTAATATCCCCCGTCCGTTTGAACGACAGATTTCAAACGGACAAACTGGAATATATATGTTGGAAAAGCCGCTTCGTCTTTTTTCCTCATCTTCTTTGCTGTTTGAGTAGAAGTATTGTATTTTGGCGGGCATAGTGGTTTATTGTTGCAGCTTCCTCCTTTGCGTGACCTTTTTTTTACGTCATGGCATGCTTTGCCTTTAGGTAGGAGCGACAATTTGCAACCCAACTATTTCAAAAACTCAACAATGATCTCAGATGGACAAAAAAGCAAAGAATAAGAGACAAATTTTGTTCATTGATGGCTATATCAACATAATAAATGTGTTGAAACGGCAGGGTTTTGAATGCTAGGTTTATGTGACAAAGAAAAGACTAATTAAATAGGAGAAAAAAATGAGATCCCTCCGATCATCGGCTAGTAGCCAATGACCGGAGGACAACTATTTTGTGATGGTTGTACCTAAAGCTCCGATACCATGTGAATTATGAGAAACCCATTGGTTATAATGTTTATTGAGACATAATATATAGAGCTTACATAACCTAGAAACCCTAATTGACCCCAAACCACAGACGGGCTCGCGGCGCTTATAATCATTGCCTAATAGTTACTATACGTATTCATATTTTTTAGTAACTCCAGGCAATACTGACACTTTATGTGTACAAAGCGATAATTGAATTTACATGAAGCTATCTAGACACAAGTCCAGTCCTTTCTACTTTTCACATCAACATGATGAAAGTTGTGTGTGTTCATGATCCCCAAATTGGCTGTAGCAATGGCTGGCAGATTATGAGGATCATGGAGTTTGTCATATCGTACATATCCTAAAGAAAAAAATACTCCGTAATGAGTTATGTTAGCGAACATATGAGTAGCTATTGGCAAATAATTGCTCCTTTCTAGCATTCAACAGGGTTATTTGAACTTGAACAAAGCATTTAAACTGGAACTTCACGATAAAATATAACACTAATAAGTTGAATAATTGAAAAAATAAATTGTGTTCTGTCTGTTTTATAAGATTATTTGACCATCATTCAAAAACTTTAGTTTTTGAATCAAAATTTACGCCATCATTATATTATGTTATGGCCTTGACAATCACCTATGGGCTCTGCCCAACCATGGTGGCTCCTGATAGACTTTGTGCACATTTCCTTCGGCTCTATGTAGGAGGGAGGTATTTCGGGTAGAGGCTTAGGGTGTTTCTTTTTTTTCTGAGGGCTATTTGATTCGCCGTTTTTCGTTGGTTTCATGGGTTTGTATTTCGCTGGTTTCATGGGTTTGTATTTCGTTGGTTTTCAAAGTTGGTGTTTGGTTCTTCAGTCAACGGATTTTAAATGCGTTGACCATGGTTTTCATGAGGGTTAAGATATCACTCAAGGATGGATGTATTTCGTTGGTTTTTTTTTTGTTTGTTTTTTTTTTTTTTTTTTTTTTTTCTTTTTTAGATAGATTTATTTTCAGATATTTTTCTTGTATAGATTTTTTTTTTTTTTTTTTTTTTTTTTTTTTTAATTTTACTTTCAAATTTGATTTTTTTAGATAGATTTTATTTTCAAATCTTTTTTTATAGTTTTTTTTTCTTTTTCTTTTTTTTTTTGAAGATTATATTTCAATTTTGATTTTTTTAGATAGATTTTATTTCAAATCTTTTTTTGATAGATTTTGTGTGTGTGTGGTGTGTGTTTTTTTTAGATTTTACTTTCAAATTTGAATTATTTTAGATAGATTTTATTTTCAAATCTTTTTTTTTACGAAATCTGATTTTGTGTCAACCAAACACGATTTCGAATTTTAAACCCCACAATTTGAAACACCTCAATGTTAAAAATACTCCGGTTTCTAAATCCACGTTTTTTAAATTTGTGAACCAAACGCCCCCTTAGTGAAAGGAAGTGTGGGGTCCATCTATTTAATATTATTTATTTTGTAAGTGGGGTCCATTTTTTCCTTGTTTGGTCTATCCCCATATGAGTAGTATAAGGGAGACTCTCCCCATCCAGATCCATTAACAGCCATGGGTCCCACATGAGCCCTACGCATCCCTTAGCTTACAGAAAAAATAAACACCCCCT
>LBNU01005652.1:19778-29972 GCA_014162995.1 Artemisia annua | reverse complement strand
AACTTGGGTTAGTTGACTAGCAACTAATTCCGCCCTATCCTCCAAAACCAGAGATTTACTGCTTTCATAAAAATATAAAAATACAAAAAAGAATCTTCCTCCACCCTTAGACCTAGATTAGAGTAGCTTTTAGCCTAACGAACACTATTCCCTGCGATAGAACGATCAATCCCCCGGTACTTGCCACTACACTATACTACATTGGTCAGGTACACTGCCTGGTGGGGATAGCAATCTTCTCGAGATCCCTCGAGAGGTAAAACGTAGTGCGTGTTGCAATCCACGCGCATCATACATCAGTTTCTTTGTTGTGCTTCACATGTTGTTCAATTGGGAAAGCATCGTTGTTTTCCAATTCAACATCATCTGACTCAACAACATTAGTTTGCTGTAATTTGTTGAGTATCTTCGGTTCATCAATCCTTTTATACAGTTTGAGTACCTCAGCACGTGACACCCGTTCTTTTACCGGTATGATACATGCATCCATATCATGTGCAACAAGAGTCGATGAACTGTTGGTAGTGTCAAGCTTATCAGTCTCTGATCCTCTGCCTTCAGTGACAACTGACCCAACATCTGATGCTTTACCCAAATTCACAATACCATCACTTGATTGCATCCGACATGCCTTCACCTTGTCTTCATTCTTAAGTTTGTACTGTGCTCTTTTCTCAATGTACTCCTCAACGTTACCCATGAGTTGGAGCAATGTGACTCTGAACATGTCAACTTCGATTCCCGTGTAAGTAGCAACGTACTTCTTCGTCATTTGACTCTCATGATCATACTCCTCAGTGAATCGCGAATTAATGAACACTTGGAGCTGGTTGTTGATCACACATAATGCAGCCATAGATCTACCTTCAGAAAATTCACCTTTGTCAAGTCGTTGTTGAAGTTGATCTAAGTATAGAATCATTTTGACTGTAAAGGTGATGCGTGGTTTTGTGACCTTACAACAGGTTTTACCTCTCGAGGGATCTCAAGAGGCTTACAACCCCACCAGGCAGTGTACCTGACCGATGTAGTATAGGATAGTGGTAAGTACGGGGGATTGATCGTTCTCTCAGAGGGAATAGTGTTCGTTAGGATAGAAAAGCTAATCTAATAGGTCTAAAGGTGGAAGGAAGATTCTTTTTTTATTTTTATATTTTTTAGAAAGCAAGTAAAATCTCGGTTTTTGGAAGAAGGGCGGAATTAGTTGTTAATCAACTAACCCAAGTTTACTACTTATGCAAATTAAAATAAAATAAATATCTAAACTATTGTGGTTGTGAAAACAATATGGAGAAAATTGTGTTTACTTAGATTTCATTACTCCCTAACTATCTTTTACCGGTTAATTGATATGTATGTTACTTGTGTGGATGAAGGGTGTATTCCTAATAACTCATGGAGTGGCATACATATCTCTCCAATTCTATGAGCTCTTATCTCCTCCTATGCCATGCACGGCACAACCATAGGGATTGTAAACAGTGGCTCATGCGTTAAATACTACCTTAATAGCCTAGTATGCCTTGGCTACATGTTTCCCAAGACGTTCAAGCACGTTACCATAAAGGAGGTTGGCCAGTTTTCTTGAGCCTAACATTGATGGAACAATCATCCCAACAAACAACAACACATCAATTAACCAATAATTAATAGTTAGGTTTCATTAGATCTAAGCAAACACAAGAGAATTTAGCTACACATGTTAATTAAAAGACAAGCAAAAGAGATAATCAACCAACACATAGACATATTGATTGAATTAAAGTGAAGACTTATCTTTAATTAAGCATGAGGGTTCCAAGGGTTGGAAACCCTAAAAAGTACAGAAAATTCGTCTTTAGGGTTTGCCCTAAAAGTTCTCCACAAAGTTCCACACTAATGAATGAAAATTAGAAAACTATATATAGATTTTACACTCTAACGGCGTCAGGTTATAAGGGCTGACGCCGTCAGCTCACCGCCATTAGGTTTCTCGGATGGCCAAGACCCACTTCTGACGCCGTCATCTTATAAATTTTTCTGGGCCGTCACTCTTTAATTTTACTCCTGACGGCCTACTTTTCCTAACACCTGACGGCGTCAGGTGTTAAATCCAAAATTTCTCTGGCCCGTCATTTGATAATTGGTTTCCACTCTTTTGTCAAGGCTTTCTGACGGCGTCACCTTGTGACTTCTGACGCCGTCAGGTTGTAAATCTTCATCTTTTGAGACTTTGTCGTTTTCTTCACTTTTATGCTCCAAAAACGTACGAATATGCATTTTTCCAGAATTCCTCTCAAAAGTACCTAAAATTACAAAAGGAACGATTTCGGGCAATATTTGATCACATTTATACGAATTAGGGCTTAAATGACCCCCTAAAAGCGTAACACTTTTCGTCTCATCAAAAGGTCTCAACATCTTGACCAAAGAGTGTTGCGAATGCACGTTTGTATCCTCCCAAGTATCCAGGTTGTTCAAAGAGAACCTTGAGATGTGAGTGAAGTAGTCGAAAACAGTCTATGCAACTTTCCTTTGCATTTTCAGGTAATTTAATTGGCTGATGAAGCGCATTCTCTTGAGAATTTGAGCACGAAGATTCCATTGCAGCATTATCGGACTCAAGCACGTTAATTTGTTGTGAAGGGTTGGAAGTCTTATGTTCATCGATCATGTCGTATAATTTGAGTATCTTAGGTATGACTGAATCTGAAGTAGTAGACATGATATTTGTTACTTACGGGATTTTACAACTTTTGTGATTTAACCGAGAAATAGATTCTTTCGCGGGATTTTATGAAATCAACTAAAGAAACCGTATAGTGAACAAGTCTCAAGTCGTAATAACAATAGTGCAATGGTGAGTTAAACCGCTGGAATCCAACCACTAGAGTCAAACCACAAGAGTCAAACCGCAGAAGGCAAACCGCAGGGGTCAAACCGCAGGAGTCAAACCGCAGGAGTCAAACGGCAGGAGTCAAACCGCAGAGGTCAAACCGCAGGAGTCAAACGACAGGAGTCAAACCACAAGACACAAACCACAGCAATAGCACAAACCACAGAGACACAAACTACAGAAGCACAAACCACAGCAGTATCACAAACCGCAGATGCACAAACCATAGAAGCACAAACCACAGAAGAACAAACCGCAGAAGTACAAGCCGCAGAAGAACAAAACGCTGGACACAAACCGCAATAGCACAAGCCACAGAGGCACAAACCACAGAAACACAAACCACAGAAGCACAAACCACAGAGCACAAACCGCTGCACACAAACCATAGCAGAATGAGACAGAAACGTCACTATATTTGCGTTTTGTCCTTTATACTAAAAATGGAAAACAGCCAAACCGCAGGACACAAACCGCTATGAAGAACACCACTTGGGCACACAAACCGCAGCAAAGAACACTAATCTTTACCACACGAATTTCACCAAAAACTTACCCCAAATGGACGATTCAAGCAACCAAACTTCAAACTTAGGTGAATATAACAACCCTAAACAAGAAAGTACAAACAACTAACAATTCTAATCACCAAAAAAATCAAACGAGTGCGTTTTGAACTAAAACCATTCGAACCAAACACAACACTAAGTCTAATCCTAGAAATCCGAAAGCTAGCTATCCCAAGAGTGTAACCATGGCTCTTGATACCAATTGTAACATATAACAAACAATATCTAGGACATTTAAGGTGAGTTTCGTTCGTATATATTACAGAGAGAAAGAGATGAGTTGGGTGTTTTCTAGAGAGAGAAAGAGATGAGAGAAAAACTTGTCTATTAGATTAGAAAGAAAGAAAGCACCAACCCTCTCCACATGTGGAGAGGGGTATTTTTAGTCCTACAAAGAAAAATAAGAAAAATGCCCCATATAGGCTGCGGATCAGGTATACAGTGGGTAAGAGACCCGTCCTTCTTCCACGGTGTTACTAAAATAATCTAAAGACTAACTAAATACTAATGTAACTACGAGCTATATCTATGCTATTACATTCTTGAGGTGACCGAGTCTTTAATAGGAATATTTGTATTCCTAACACTTGGTCTAAGAGACCACATCAGGTCAAACCATACGTCCAAGCGCTGTGTAAAAAAAACAAAAAAACAAAGACTTATTGTGGTTACTCAATGAATACCAAATGCAAATTTATTTGGCCATATAGTGATTATGGTTCCTTACATAGTCATACAACCAACCGCCATTACAATCTTTAAGACAAGCCAACGCTATCCAAAATTTCCTACCAACAATAATCGATCCACCTCCCCATGGAAACTTAAAGTCTGTGGGTTGTCTTTGCTTTAAATAACTACGAAGCGAATCAGGCAAAGTAACCTTGTCTTTTTTGCATTTAGGAGGTCGAGACAGATCCTAACAAAAAAAAATTAAAATAAAATAAAAAATTATTAACAGTAAGAAAAATAATAATAGGGATAATAATATTGTCAATTTAAGAATAAAAAACACAATAGAATACCTCTATAAAAGGACCTATGTTGACCGAATAGCAGTCTGGTTTTGACCGTGTTATTGGGTTTCAAGAAACGTCCTGAAATAATACATAACATACATTAGCAGAGGCCAACTAGATGTTGATGTCAATATGAATGTAATACGGTTGTTTACATCTGAAATGACAATAGGGTCAAGCGACTCCTTTCGGCAACAAGCTCCTCTTGTCACTCGAGCGCGTTGGAAGTTGTCTAAAGTCAGAAGTAGGGAAAACGCTTCCTGGTTCGTTGGACTAGTCAGTAAAAAGTTTCTTGCCAAAATTTTCTCTTTCGCCGCTTTCTTTTTTGTTTGAATTTTCTTCGTTCTGCGCTCGGAAAAAACAGATTGCAAGCAAGGTTTGTCTGTAGGACCGACAACATTTGCATATCCTATGTTCCTGATTATTTGTTGTGATGGTGTTCGTTGATCTTTCTGCATATCAACGTGGAGGACGGTGATTAGGAGCTGACACAAGACATAGAAAAGAACAACTTATTAACATTTTTAAATTTAAAATTAAAGCATGTACCTCAACATCTCGCTGCAAAGGTGTTGTTGGTTCTTTCTGCCCAAAACCGGACGCATTTTCATTATCAAACTTTATGTCGTCTAACGAATAAATATTCGCATCGGCATCGGCATCATCATTTATTAACTGCGCTACATCATCATGCAACATGTCATCCTAGTACAAAAAAACATCTATACATAAATGGGCAAATAACTAACATTGTATATTGCGAAAGTATTTATTAAAGATAACATACATCAACATGGAGGACGGATGATGATTGTTTAATGCCATTCTCATTAAATGCTCCAACTTGAGTAGGTTGTTCATGTTCATCAAGAACCGGGACATCAGGGGTAACCCCAATCCGAATTGCTTCTATAAGAACATCCAAAGTTCCCATCTGAGATTCCTTTACGCCTTGCGACCCACATTCCTTTTCAATTTCCATGTTAAGGGCTGCATCACTGTCCTTAACAGAATTATCAGCTTCACAACCTAATGACGTGGGCTGTTGTTGGACATAAATTTCAAATTTCAGTTAATAAAATTAACGACTAAAGTATGTGCAAGACAGTTCGATAAGGGTAAACATCAACGCAAAATTCAGATAGTAATAAAAGTATGATAAGAATATAAAAGTAAATACAAACCTTGGAAACAATACGATTGTAAACTTCCATTGAATGGGGATCAACATCATGATCGTCATCAGTGAGTCCGTCACTATGCTCAGCATCAACTGCTCGGTCAGTAACATCATTAACAACAACAAGATCAAGATCAGGTTCACAAGATGATGTCGTGGTCTGCAGTTGACAAAAACATATTAGTGTAAACGTTTAATGCTTGAAATTCAAAGTTACTTTGGTGAAAAAACATAAAAGATAATTACAAACCATGTCAATATCGGGGTTGACATCAGCATCAGCATTAGCCCTAGTATTTGGGTCATCAGTATTTTCTTGATCGTCAACAACACCACCATCAACATTAGCATTCAAAATTGTCTCTATCTCTGAAACTCTTGTTTTCACATCATTAAATAGGTTGCGGATGTCTTGGTTCATGACATACTTAATGTGCTTGGATATGAACAACAGATTTGATTGCAAATGGAATAACTCACTCAAAACAGCACTTGTTGAAACATTTGTTTCCTTTGGCGCTTCCGTTGAGTTGACACGATTAACTTTTTCAACATCATCCTTATCTAAATCTTGCAAACACGATCCATGATGCTGATCGTTTGCGACATCAGCTTCTTGTTCATCCTCTTCTGTATCTGCTACTTTGTCATCATTTGCGTTGTCAGCTTGATGTCCATCATCCTGTTCGCCATCACTAGGCAGGTCTGGATCTGCCAAACCCTTGATAAAAAGGATGCTATCATTACACCATGGCTGTCTAAGTTCTAATTTTGTTGCATACAGTCCCTTAATGGGAATTGACTCCTACAAAAACAAATACTACGTAAGTTGGTCTATGCACAACCTTAAATAAATGTCCAACAAATGTGCCTTCAACGATAGTGTGGTGATTACCTTTCCAAATAGTACGGCCAGGTCTGATCTTTGAAACTTTGCACGTTTATACCAAGCAAGACCTCGTGGAATGACATTCTTGTCTTTCGCCCACCAAATGCTGCTTTTAGGAAAACTCTCAAAGATCCATATCTGTACACAAGATACATATATTTAGAAATTGGTCAGAATTCAGACTAAAAACAACATTGATCATAGTAAGTATGGCATACCTTGAAAGCCCAAGCAAAACCATACATATTGTATGTCGCACTGAACTTTAGATTCGCCTTCAACTTTGCCAAATGATCTTTCCTATGTATGTCAACAACATTGATAGTCCTTTGATAAAATTTATCCCACATGTATTCCCCCCATGAAAAAACATTCCAAGCATCTAAGTCCTCCACCAAAGAAAGTATATGCTTTGGGATACAATTCCTATCTTCATTACCCATAAACACCAAAATGGCAATTACCAAAAGACACAGCCTAACAGCATCTTCATCTGAAACAACTTCAAACCTAATTTCATCTTTAACTAGCACCAAACAATCATTTGCATATACAGAGTTTATACCTTTTGCTCTTTTTTCGGGAAATACACGGTCACGAAATGCATTGGGGTTATTTTCACTAACAACAACTTGACCAAATCGAAATCCTGTTACTAAACAGAATTCTTTCCGCCCAAACTCTAACAAATCATCCCCAAATTTAAATTACAATGGTGGGGAATCCAAAGATATGTTAGAAACTTTTACCTGATGTTGTAAAACGTAATGCATCAAACGGGAGTCATTATCGCAAAACCGAATATCCAACCACGGACCAAAGACTGTCTTCCTAAACATCCTTTCCCACTTTTCATTCTTTGACAATATTTCTTTGATATATGTAAGCAACTGCACTGTAGATCTAACAGCGATTTTACATTTATACAACTTAATCAGCATATCGAATTGCATTAAATGTATGGAAACAGGGTTTTAAGGGTTTGTAATTTGGTACTTGTGTGATGATTCGCAATTGTAGACGAAGATGTTTCTGTGTTAATGTTTTTATTAAGTTCATTATTAAAATCGTGCAAAAATAACTATCAAGTTTATTATTTTAATCCATGTAAAATGACGAAAATGCCCAGTTGCTCGTGTATTGGTTGCCCAAAATACAAAAGTTGCCCAAAATACAATACGTTTCATGCACCTCGTATGAACAGTTGTTGGTCGGACACGTGGCATCCTTTACTTGGCTAGACACTAGTTTCCCAGGGCAACCCGGGCTAAATCCAGATAATTAAAAATTGGGCTAAAAATGCCTAGCCACAAGGCAACCGGGCCATTTTGGTAATCCCTTTTTTTAATGCACAAAAACCGAATTTTGATGTGCAAAAAAATTTTGATGCACAAAATTTTTAACTTGTTTTAGTTTGATACGCAATGTTATTTTGATGAAAAAAAGTCAAAAGAAGTTGGGCACAAAAACGAATTTTTGATGCAAAAAAAACGATTTAATGCACAAACGTATTTTTTCATAATTTTTTTTCGGAAAAAATATCCTTTTTTAGAAAAACTTCATTCACAACTTTTTCATGCACCAACATACCCGATCTTGTGAAATTATTTTAGAATTTTTCGAGAAAATTTTTGAAAAAAAAAATCTTTTTACGTAATATACGGATATTTGTCTTTTTATTTGATCTTTATCCCACACACACACACACACACACACACACACACACACATATATATATATATATATATATATATATATATATATATATATATATATATATATATATATATATATATATATATATAAAGATTGGTTAGCCCATGGTTACCCATTCATGAATCAGTTCAAGATTCACAATACAAGCCTCTTGAACTATGATTCGAGTCACATTATTTTTCAAAAATGATTTTATTCATTGATAAGAACTACACATTTGGTATCATTAGGACCACAACAATCATTATTAGACTTATATGTAATCTCACTAGACATTCTTAATGTCTCAATAAGGTATGAAAATAAACAAACACATATCGTTTAAATTTGACTTTTCATTATGATGAGGTACGACATCAGCCAGGTTATGGTGCCATTAACAAAAGTACGCAGATCATCCTTGAGCAATTTATGACGTATTGGATGTTCTTTCTGTTAGCATTAGAAAAGTGATTGTCAATCTATTTTTAGGAAACTTGTATATTTTGATATATATTGTAATTGATAGTTGGTATAAGTATTGGGCTTATTAACCTAACATGGACTAGAATAAGCTAATAGGTCTTAAGATAAGTTATGCAATCCTACACAAATGCATCCGATCTTATTGTAAAGGCCATGATAGCCCAAAACCCTTTGATTGATGTATGAAAGGGACGTGTGAGTTCATTTGTATGTAATACACATAGTAAACTTTCTCTCCACAAGTTCTCACCATCTCTCTATATCTTTCTCTCTCTAAAACGCTTACGTGATTCTTGTGTGTGATTGATATTCGAAAGTAGAGACCTAAAATTGCTAGCAGAGCCTAAGATGATCTAGGAGTGTATTTGTGTGCCGAATATTTGATCTTCAATTTATTTTATTTTTTTTTTTATTTTTTTTTTTGGCAAGGTTATAAGTACACAGACATGTACTTGTAGCAAGGTTTGTTGAGTTCGTGTCCTTTAAATCACCAAGTTCTTACAATATTATCACCTTAGCAGATATTATAGTGATGATTATTGTGTTTTAGAACAACGTTTTATCTTTGAAAGTTCTCAAATATCTATTTCACAAGTTTTGAAGTTTAGCGAGGTTTCATTTTTCACACATCTTTTTTGTTGTTCAACTTGTTCTTGCACATTCAATGACAATAGCATCTAGACGCTTTTAAGTATCTAGACATGTTAGTGATAAGTTTATGCAAAAAACTTAAGATCAAATCATCAAAAAATAAGTCTTTAATCGTGTTTTCAAAGTGTTGTTCGTGTTCAATTTTTAGCGAGGTTATAAAACCATCTTTTAGCTAGGTTGGTGAGACCAGCAAGATAATCACTACCCTAAAACTAGCGAGAAAACCAACTACATTAACGAGATTATGAAACCTTAAAAGCGAGATTATAGAAACCATAAAGTAGCAAGATAATTTAAACCCTAAATCAGCGAGGTTTCGTTTTTAGCGAGGTTTTGTTTAGCAAGATTTCTTTTAGCAAGGTTTCTTTGAAAGTTAAGGGTCAAATATTTTACAAGTTTGTCTATTGTTTAATAACTTTCATCATCCGTCCTTTGATTCATCAAGTTCAAACAAAACCTAAATTTGATACAAAACCCTATGTGACAACCCGCATTTTCAGGACAATACTTCAATTTCACTATTCACAAGTTACTATTCATCATTTACTATTCACCGATCACTATTCATCATTTTACTATTCATCATTTTCGGAGTCCGTTTGTGATTCTGAGAAGCGTTACTATTCATGTGACACTATTCATCCCGGGAGAAAAATACTATTCACGATCATCGTTCATCATCACGTAAACCTAGTTTACGGGTATTCAAATTCGAGCAACCGGTTGGGTTTAGCTGCGAATTCATTCATCATCAGTGAGAATACATCATGTAGGCTAGAATTAGTCTGCACATCATTAGTAACATCATCAACATTTTAGATATTGCACGG
>LBNU01005652.1:0-19105 GCA_014162995.1 Artemisia annua | reverse complement strand
GGGTATGTGTGGATTACCTGCATTCATAGGTTATGATGATTACCTACATTCTACGGGTATGGATACCTGCATTGCCTCTGGGTATGGCATGATACCCCTACATTACAAGTTGTATTATTACTCTTATCTTTGACATTTGGCTCAAATATTAAATTTGTACATAAACCAAACATGACTGGCAGTGGGTGTAAACACACAGTTACAAGTCTGTATGGGCGGGGCTTGGAACTGAGTGGATTTACAATGCCTTGCTGGGGAAAATTTCATTCAAGAGCTTTACATACATTCATTTCATTAAACTTCTATGAACTCACCAACCTCGTGTTGACACTTTAGCATGTATTTTCAGGGTTTATTCAATGGCACGCTACTGGAGGTTTTGGCAGGGCATGGCATGGTCATAGAAGGACTCTGATATCATATGGGACCGTTCTACATTCTATTTTTAAGGGCCTAATTCCGTACAACTTTAACATATGTAAACTTACATTTTGTTTAAAGATTTTATTCGAATGATTGAAGATGAAAACTGATCTTTGCACTTGTGTTGTGGAACCAATTGAGTTGCACCCCAATAACATTACTTCCGCTGCAAACCATTTTTGGGGGTGTGACACCCTAATTTACCAAAATCTCAAACACAAGACAACTTTACCACGATTTTAACACAATCAAATCAAGACGTTAACACGTTACACAATAACTCCTTCATTGTCTTAAGATCCATTATTATATCACACAAACTTTAACAGAAGCAACACAAAAGGACATTTATGATGCCGGTACTGAAAACCGATCTCCCATGTTATCCAAAGGTGGATACATTGTCTAGTCATATGATTCGATATCCTAAAAGCGAACCGAATGGAAAGCTTCTATTGAAATCTTTTTTTGAAGGACCCTTTCAGCTACGATAAGTCAGATACCTTGGTGATCCTAATGGAACCCCCCCCCCCTCGCGTACAACCTTACTAAAGAGATCATAATGAAGATGTTGTCTGAAGATGACATGCTGCAGATTGAAGCTGATGATCTTGCAATGCATATGGTGCAACTCGGATTACCAGTAGGGGTATTTGAAGATGTTGGCAGCTGCGAGAGTGCACATGCAATCTAGGAAAGAGTCAAAAGGATGATCTACGAGACAAACATCGGGAAACAAGAAATGGAAACAAAGCTGCTAAATGAGCTAGATAAATTTACTTTTATTTTTGGAGAGACAACTGAGTCATACTATCACAGATTCTACAAAATCATGAATGAATTAGACAGAAATAAGCTTACTCCTAAGAACATCACGACAAACATCAAGTTCTTGAACAAATTACAGCCGGGGGAAGATATGTCACAATTGTTCATCCAACAAAGGACTTGCACGAAGTTAACTATGATCAGCTGTTTGACTTTCTGAACCAGAATCAGGCTGAGGTTAATGTAATAAGGGCAGAAATACTTGCTAAGAGCCATGATCCACTAACACTTATTGCTAACACACCAGCTCCATTATCATTGTACACACAACATCTACCATCATCATCTACTCACAACTATATGCAACAACAGCTAATCCCAACAACATGTCATTCCACAACAATATTTCATCCTAAAACAAGTTATTCCACAACAACAATATCCACAATTCCAAGCACCTGAGAACACTGATAATCATTCAAAAGAAACATAAGCTATGACTCAAGCATTTGCTTGTTTGACTAAGGCATTCACAAGCGTTTCTCTACACCAACTAACAACAAACAAATGATTTCATCAAACACTCGCAATAGGCAGATTGCTCAGCTGGGTTTGAATATAGGTCAAGGAGGACAAATGGTTGGAGTTATTAGGAATCAGTAGGGATATGCTATACAGATGGGTAATCAGATAATGCAGAATGGCTGGGTAGTATGCTGGAAATTAGATGGATCAGAATGTTAAAAATCAGATGGGTCAGAATGGTGGAAATTAGAGGGGTCAGATTGCTGGGAATGAGACAGTGGGAAATCCGAATGGGAATGTTGCTGCTTCAGTTGTTGGAAATAATGGAAATGTGAATCAAGGAAAGGGGAAATCATATAAAGTGTTACAACTGCAAGGGAGTAGGTCATTTTGCAAGGACCTACACTGTTGAGCCAAGGAAAGGGGTTGCAAGATATTTTCAGGAATCATTGATGTTGACACAGAAAGAAGAAGCTGGGATACAGTTGTCTATAAAAGAGCATGATTTATTAGCTCAAGCGGATGAACTGGAAGATCAAGAGGAGATCAATGTAAACTGCATCTTCATGGCTAAGCTCTAGGAGACTACATATGGTAGTGATTCTGACGCACCTCTTGTTTAAAATACAAATGCTATCGTTGAGGTAACAAATTTTGATAACTATTATGATAATGATGTTTTCAATGTTTGCTCATGAGACGCAACATTCTAAGACTCCAGAACACATTATTGATACATATGTGGAGGAGCATTTTGATAGCAATATTAACTCTGAAACTCCATATTTGAATCTTAGTGGATGCTCAGTTACGTATAATGTTGACAATGATGAGGAAACATATGCTTTTTTTGAATCATTACTTAATAATTGTAGTAGTGAAATTGAGAAATGTAAAATGGTCAATCGTGAAGTTAAAGCTGCAAACAAGAAATTGACCGCTGAGCTTGAGAGATAGATGGAAAATGAAAAAGGTTCTTACATCGATAAACAACGCAAGTTAGAATTTGAAATTGGTTATAAGAAGTTGTGTAGGTTCCCTTTTTATCAAGACTGACACACACAAATCTATAAACCCTAGAGAGAGAGAGAGAGAGAGAGAGAGAGAGAGAGAGAGAGAGAAAGAGGTAGAGATAGGTGGAGAGCTACTATGTGAAAATAAAACTTTGATATTGAGCTTCCACAACCTTTCCATGTGTAGGAGAGGGATTATACAATCCTTACAAACCCTTCAAGGGCCGGTCATGGGCATTATATTGGACCTAGACTTTGACTGAGCCCAATAGGCGTGATTTTGTCCATTGGACTAGCTAATGGCTACCTATTACACGTTATATATATTACTAACTATTACAAGACTCACTCGGGAATGATTGCCACTTTTGATCCTAACAATCTCCCCTAAGGGGTGATCATTCACTTTATATAAATGATAATTCCTTATGGTTTTGATCTTTGATCTTCATGTCTTTTGTCTTGAACTTGAGCCTTGATGTGTAATAGTCATGCTAGTCATTTTGTTCCTTTCATGTTTGTGATATTTATCCTGAGTAAAATCTCTATCTTTTCTAGCCTACGATCAACATCTTTAAATGCAGTTATTGCATCCTCTCCAACATACTCATACCACTTGGTCTTTAAACTTTGATATGTACTCATATATCTTTCATCATATCTTCTTGAAACTTCATCTTGACTTGATCTTTGATATACTTGAATTTCATGTAGTTCTTTGTCTTTCTTATCTTTGTTTTGAAGTTGATGATGATGAGTCATATGAGTATGAGAATGTGGAGGTAAAGATGTTGATGAACATAGTGATGGTGTATGGTCTTCCTAGACGATGGCCTTTATCAATACCTGAAAAATAGATAACTTGATATATTTGTTAGTCCCGGCTCTTAGTGTTTAGATATCTCAAACGGGTGCATATTAAGATGCTAACGACGCTCTTCGAATACTCTAGAGCGGATGCATCCTAAAACGCTAACAACGTTTTTTGAATACTTTAGAAAAAATGCGACCTAAGACGCTAGCATAATGCTTTTCGGTATCTTCACACTTGTCGTTCCAATATCCGAATGCTCGTAAGATAACGACGGATAAAGGTAAGTCGCTGGAGTACACATAAGGCATCACTCCACAAATGTAGACCGTTGAAGCTCAACAACTACCATGCTTAATCCCTAAGGGTTAACTAGGAGACCCACTCTCAGTGCTGCTGTTGTTGACACTAGTAGGTTTTCCATTCAATCATTGAGGATCACAAGTGTGATATTCACTATGAATGTCTGGAAAGATTACTATGTTCTGCGAAGGACTCTTAAGTACTACTTGTAATCTTATTGGTGAACAATAAGTGTAAAGAGGAATGTTTCCTATCAATATTTTATGTTTGAATCTCTTTTGGCTCAAGATTTAGTGAGCGGAGGCTGGAGCAGACTACCACCTTTTCAATATCAACACATCTCGGAATGAGAGGTCGATAGATTACGTGTTTATTTCCGTGAGAAATGAAACAAGAATCTGCTGAGAGAAACTTAAGTGGCTGGGAGTGGGTTGTGCATTGCATCACTGGGTCCATGAAGTCAGTCTTCAATATCATAATCATCTTTGTGATTAATGATAGCATAAGTATTGACCCGGTTCTGCCTAAGTGTATGAAGGGTTTTCATTTCTTTTAACCCTTTCATAACCTTTCTTATTCATTCTTCAACCCCTTTAATGCGTATCATGTCCTGCTTACAATCACCTTGTTATGATTGTTCTAGTGATAGCTCTTACATTGATAGCACTATTCCCTTTACTTATTCATCTACTTTGACCTATGGACTTCTACTCTAACTAGTGGAATGTGTAGGTCCCTCCGGCTCTGGCTGACCTTGGGATAATAAACCTTTAACCTAAACCACCCTTTTCTCTCCACGAACATTAGTGTTTGTTTGGTTAGTTTGTTGTAACATCATAGCCATAAAACCAATTTATAAAAATCAATCAAAGTGTTATGAGAAATCTTCTTCTATCAACACTTTGAAAGTTTTCTTTTTAAGAAACACTCCCCTACACATGTGCATAGATATTATAATCAACAAGTTTGCACATGAAGGGAAGGGTACGCACTTTTCTATTCGAGCCTCGCTCACAGTTTAATCACATTTTCTCCTTCTCAAAAATAACATATCCATGATACTTTTGATATCAAAGTGATTAACATATATGTTTTTCCTAAAAGCATATGGAGAGAAGTGAATTTGCATGAATTATTTTGGAATATCTTTTTATTACTCCCCCTCAAAAATAGAGTATTATTGATAAATTTAAACTAGTAAGAATTTGCGGGAGTAATATCCTGAGCAAGGATTTTCGAAAAGTTTTGAAAACCTTTTGAAATTTTTTGAATAAATTTTGCTCAAGATTAAGAAGTATTCACTTCTTATCCTTTAGGATTGTCGCACTGAAACGTACAACAAGGTCCTTTCTTTGAAAAATCCGGGTGTTGATCTAACATTTGACCAACAACCATTTTGTCAAGAGCACAAAACTTTGACTTTTTTGAGAAAGTTGCTCAATTACACGAGAAAAATTCTCTTCTCATTGTTAAGATAAGTGCACTAAAGCGTACACTCTCCTTTATTTGAAGAACGAGTCCTAAGCCGAAATACTTAGAAGTAACTAAAAAACATTTAAACCCGGGTTGTAAACCGAATGTGTTTACAAACCAATCTCTCATCGAAATAGACAACAACTTTCTGAACCCATTTAAACATGGTGCCAACGAGTTTACCAAATTTTGAAATCCATTTGTAAGTTGTGTCAAATTCGATACAAAGAAGTTGAATTCCAACAAGGACTGAAAAATGGTGTTTCATTTTGAAATAATGTTGGTGGAAACTCTTTTTCTTTTGCAATATGTTTGAGAGACTCGGTGTCTCTCTTGGAGTTTTAAAACTTGAAGAAGAAGTTTTCAATCCATTGTTAAAACTCGGTGTTTCATTTCAAAAATCCATTTTTGAGATGAATACAAACCTTCCACTATTTAGGATTTGTAAAACAAAGTCAATCTTATGTTGCAGCAAAAACATTTCAGATTTTGAATATTTGTATGATTTTGAAGTTTGAATGACTTTGCTTTGGTTTTCACACTTGCTAAAACTGGATCTATTGTTTATAATGTCACTTTGGGTTGGATAACTGATTCTGGTGCTAATCAACATATAATTGTGTCCACTAAGAATATGTTTCATGTTGTTGATATATCTAGTCTCATGTTAACTGTTGGTCATCCTAATGGTATTATGGCTAAAATAACGGCTATTGTCAGTCTTAGGTTAATTGGCAGTGTTGTTTTGTTTGATGTTATTGTTGTGCCTGAAGACAACGTTAGTTTCCTGTCTATTAACAAAATGATTAAAGATAGTAAATATTTTGTTTGATTTGATGAACATCATTGTTATATTCAAGATTTGAAACAGGGCAAGTTAGTGGGGACTAGTAATGAGTCTCGTGGACTTTACTTGTTTGATGTTGTAGAAATGGTATGTCTAATGTTGCAATGTGTAACGCTATCTTTCTATGTCATGTGTCTACAGAATTATGGCATTGCAGGCTTTGTCATCTCGCTAACTAAGTCTTGTCTATTCTTAGTGATAAAATTGGTTTTAAAAATGATAGTCATGTGTTCTTCTTATGATGTTTATCATAAGGCTAAGCATACTATGGAACCTTTTCCCTTGAGTGACCATAAATCTGTAAATGTTGGTGATTTAGTTCATTGTGATGTCTAGGGTCCTTACGGGGTTGTAAGTAAGGATGGGTACAAGTATTTTCTCATTATTGTTGATGATTACACTAGAGCTGTATAGGGTTTACTTGCTTAAATCTTAACATGAAGTTGGTGATTCTGTTGAAAGTTTTATAAAACTTATTTTTACTCAGTTTGGATTAAAAGTTAAAGTTTTAAGGTCTGATAATGGTACAGAGTTTGTGAATAATAAACTGTCGAATCTTGGTATTCTTTATTAAACTTCTTGTTCTTATACACCTCCACAGAATGGGATTGATGAGAGGAAACATAGACACATATTGAATGTTGCTAGGAGTCTTATGTTGAGGGGGGTGTTCCTTTGTATATGTGGCCGGTATGTATTTTAACTGCAACTTATCTTATTAAAAGGTAACCCTCCTCTGTGTTATCAGGTGCTTCCCTTTATGTTTTGATTTATGGTAAGAAATCTATTCTCTCTCATATCAGGGCTTTTGGGTGTTTGCGCTACTCCAGGTGTTAACATTAATGATAAGTTTGGTGTCAGGTTTGAAAATTATATTTTAATTGTTTTTTCTAGTGACAAAAGTTTATAAGTAGTATCGTCTTGATAGTAAACTTGTATTTTTTTTCCTAGAGATGTATAATTTTATAAAATTGTTTTTCATTTTTAGGTCTTCAAATGAGTCCACAAATGAGTATGAACAATTTTCAAATGAGTCAAATGAAACTTAGTAAATGTTATAATTTTTTTGACACAAACACTTAAATTTCTGAAAGACCTAGTAATGAAGAGGGGGAAAACTCTAATGTGGAAGGTGGTAGGTATGCAGCTTTTGATTCTGTGGTTTCACAGCTGATGATGAAGCTGAACCTATGGCAACCCGAATATGGGAGAATGTCACCTCTGAGGGCAATGTCCAAACAATTTTTAATGATGAAAGATCTACTTACCATGGGGAAGAACCATAGGCTAGTCTAAGGAAGTCTACTAGGACCTACTTACCTTTTAAGCTTAATGATTTTGTTGTTGAAAGCAAAGTTAAGTATAGTCTTGAAAATATGTTAACTACTCCAAACTGTCTATTGTCAATTTATGTTTTTCTAGTACTTTGAATAAATATTTTGAACCTAAGTCATATTTTGAAGCTCCTCAAAATCCTAAGTGGATTGAAGCAATGAATCTTGAATGGAAGTTTTACATAGAAACAATACTTGGGTTTTGTTTAAAATTACCTGCGGATAGAAAAGCTATATGATGCAAATAGATTTTTAAAATCAAATATAAATCTTCATATGGCTAACACTTCGAGCACCTAGATGAAAGAAACGGGTTAATCTCGCCCTGGGTTTGACCCCAAGACCAAGCTCCGGCGTGAGAGTTAGTATAGGCTTACGCTAGAAAGAAGGCTGAATAATAAATGTGAGATTGAATGCGTAGTAAATGAGTTAGTTGAACATTGAATTAGGTTGGAGTATTTATACTACCCCACTACCTGACAACATGGGGAAGTGGCAAGCCAAGCTATACCTAGCTTAGGTGCTAGGCATCACGCCACGTGGGGGACAATATCCCGTAATATCTGGGTTAGTCGGCTCACGCTCGGTCCTTGATACAAACTGCTAGATAAAAGGGGCTCCTGAGTAACAATTCTTACCACGTCATGTATCGGTCGTCCGGTCAGTGTTCCTTCGGACCAGTGTCTTTCGGGCACATGTGGGCCTTTTTCTTCCGGTACGCGTCCTTCAGACACATAAGCCAATAGTTGTTGATATTGCTATTGGATGAAGAGAATTGTCGTTGATGTTCGGGTCTATATTGCTATTATTGTTTGATCAGCTATGAGACAGACTTGATTCTTTATTCTCGTATGTGACTTAAAAGCACAAGTTGGTGCAGGTATTTTCTCGTATTCAACAATGACAGTTATGATCCTATGAGTTTATCATCCGAGATCTTCTGGTGCAGATCTTTGGTGTTCTTGGATGGGGACTTCGGTCTAAGTTATTTTTCTCCTGTCCAGTGGTATTTTTGCTATGGGTCGGTGTGCTTGTTTGTTTTGGAATGATGTTCGAGTCAACAGTGGTTGTTCTTATGGCATCATATGAGTTTATCTTCATTTTGTGTCCATTATTGGGTACCTCTTTGGGGTGTTTGTTTAAGCTTATATGTGGGCATAGGAGCTTATTTGATTCGGGGCTTATATTTCATAAGCCACAATTTTCCGGCTTATTTTGAGACTTATGGGCTTATATAAATTTATCATGTCGTGATAAACTTATATAAGCCCACAAGTCTCAAAATAAACCGGAAAAACGGGGCTTATGAAATATAAGCCAAAAAAACAAATAAGCTATAACAAACACCCCCCTTTGTATGTTCCTGCCATCTCACTGTCTCATTCTTCCCGATCTTTTTCTTATTCTTTGATTTGTAGTGTCTATTTCTTATTGGTGGGTGAGTGCATTGTACTCCTTTGGGTGAGTCTGTTTTGAATATGGTGGCCTGCCAATTTTGGGGCCTGTTGTGTATTCCTGTCTCGTACCTTGTATGTTCTTTTATGTTTTCTCAATATTTTATGTTTTCCAAAAAAAATTATTACCCGTTATTCCTTTATGGGTTAAAGCTCTCGTTCGTTCTTTAAAGATGTAAGCAGGGATCATACTGATCTTGGTCTGACTTCAGAGCTAGAGCAGCCAGACAAGAATGCTGATGTGCATCAATATTCAATAGTGTTGAAACACCTATGTTGTGATACAACTAAAAGGTAACACTTCATTATGAAAAATCAAAACACATTGAGCAAAACCAAAACCTAGCTTCTATCATTGTTCATAACTATATACTAGTGCTTATCTATACATCGATTTGTGAATAATTGAAGTTCATCTTGTCATCTATCTACCTTTGCCGATGTATACGTTAGAATTATCATTGCAGAATAAAAGTAAATCAAAATGATTATCCTAATCCTACCACGTCTTCAACAACCTTTCTGATGAGTTTTGTCATGGTTGAAATCAACTCAGCTATGCAAAACTGGAGGCGATGGTCGGTTGGTCGCTTGAAAATATAGAGAAACAATTATCCTACGACGTCTTTAACAACCATTCTGATAAGTGTTGTCCGGTTTAAAATCGACTCAACTATGCAAAACTGGAGATGATGGTCACTTAAAATTGAACAAAGGTTATGGTTGGCGTCTTTATACGCAATAGAGAATGTTTTATTCTCCAATTCATTGAACCTCATAATCACTTGTTCCTGCAAATCTGCGAGTTTGGCTGAAGAAGGCAGTGTAAACTTGACCAATTCATTGTGTTGGACTTTTATTGTCTTCCCCAAATATGTGGATGTTAAATTCACCGTCTGCAAAGAACAGAAAGCACAAAAAATATTATTATTTCATGACTTCAAGTGACATACCTTTTTGTTACCATTTCACATTTATGTAACTAACCATGAGCGAACGTTGGATTTGATTGAAATCTGCAGCATAGGTCTCATTACATTGAGCTGTGACAATCTCGATGATTCCGGCAAGTTTCAACACGGCACCAGGATGATACACAGGCACAACTAATTGTCCCATACCAGATGCTTCATCGTCATATTGGTAATCTGCAACATGTGTCTGAGCTGCTCGACCAACGAACCAGTTCCCCACATTTTTCTCTCGCCCAACAAATCGATAATTATCATTGAGACAAGTCCTCCTGTAATCCTTAAGTCTGTTATCGTGTATGCCTGAGAAACGTGATTGATCTGTCAAAAACAGATTGCATCCGACATCATCTAAATCCCCACTTGCACAGCATTCCCAAAACTGAATGAAACCTGATTTTCCTTGGAAATTATGGTTATCTAAAACTCTTTGGACTCTATAATCGAGTTCTCCATCAGAAGTTGAAATACAAGGCATTTTAAGAACCCAGCCAAATTTTGGTCCCACAGTCATCTGCAATTGCAAACAAAACTTCTAGGTCAATCAAAAATCCCTAAATCATCCAATCACCATTACATTGATTGTGGGATACAAGGTGCCAAAAATAATACTTGGTAAATAAACGTTAAAAGATAACGCTCACCAAAGTTCGAACTCAAATCCAAACATGCTGCTGAAAAACTTAAATTCTTAAACGTATGAAATTGCGACAGAGCGTTGCAAGAAAACCAGAATTCTTAACTGCCATAGGGTTTCATGACAGGGTTTGTTGAACATGATGTGACTTGATTGGAACAATAATTAAACTAGGCTACCATAAGGTCGTTTCACCCTAAAAGCGGAAAACCAGCTAGACTGTCACTACAAATGTCGAACTTTATATTTTTAACTTCAATTATTATACTAGTTTGGATGTCTTATTGTAGCAAAATCAGCGGTAAAATGATCTTAGCCATTATTATTGCTCTTTTGGTAGCATACAATTCCACTTTGTGCTGCAGTCCAGATTTCTTATAGACCAGTAAAACTAGCCCTGATGCAACACTAAATACCAGCAGAATTGGCACCATGCCAACAAGTATACTACAGATTTGTAATCTTGTAAAACAGTAAGATAAATAGATAAACTTTCCACCCTCATAAAAAAGCCTTTGTTTTAGTATCCAACAAAAAAAGTTCAGATCCCCAACACGGGTAATAACGGAAGGACTAAAATCAGCAAAAAACCACTTCTAACACTTTCTATCAACCGTAACCTAAAAATCACTAAATAGTAACCAATGTTGATAACTTCCATTTAGGTTTTTGCCATTAGAGAAAAGTTAAAGTGACTTAATTGATTGGAACATAATCAAACTAAAATAAGCTATTGGTTCAATGGTAAAAAGTCATTCGAATTTTTTTCCCCCAGCTTTCTCCTACCTCCTGTTGGAAATGCCCAAAAAAACATCCGCAATGTATTTAGTTATTCAAAGACTTTTTATTAGCCAAGTCATTGTCCATTATCTTTTACCTTATAATAACAATAACAATAACAATAAAAAAAATAAAAAAAAAAAAAAAATAAAAAAAAAAAAAAAAAAAAAAAAAAAAAAAAAGACCGACCTACTCGGGTGCCAAAAGGTCTTTATAAGCTTTTGTTTTATTTATTTATTGATTATAATCTAAATGGTGCTGAAGAGAACATTTGCAAAGTCATTCCCTGACTTGTCGAAGTCATTGCTAATAAAAGCTTTTACTCGAATGCTAAAAAGCTTGTACGATGACTAAATTGAGCAAAAAAAAAAAAAAAAAAAAAAAAAAAAAAAAGTAATTAACCTTGCATTGGAGATGGGCTAAGAGCAACTAAAATAAACCGCGAGAGAAAAGAAATCAAAATAAAGATTAATTCATCGGCAGAGAAGGTGGCGTGTGTATTCACTTGCGTGTTCCTCCATGAAAAGATGACATATATAAAATGTGGGACTGCTCGAGACAGAGAGGGTTCGGGTGCCACGTGGGCGCATGAAATGTGTTTACAGCAGAACATCTATTATGGTCGGCCGTTACCGATGTTAAAAAAGACACTTTATAGCAAAGCACCATGGATCAATTTAAGTAATTGTAGAATCAATGTAACGAGAATCCGTCTAATTTGTGACATACATGAGGTTACAAGTATCAAATCAACTTAGTTGCCATATTTAGGGGTGGCAGTCATGATCTCATGCCTCCCTCATGCCTCACCACCCACCAATAATATACTGCCACCTCATTCTATGCTTCTCTCATGTATCACCATACTTTTTTAGTGGCAACCATGATTTCATGTCTCACCATACTTTTTTTACAATTTTTATTCCCCAACGACTATAATTTTGATTCCCCAAGTCCATGCCTCAACGGCATTACATACCGAATACCTTCATGCCTAAGCCATGCTGCAATGGTGGCGGCGGTATTGCCGAGCGGCATGGCTCCATGCCGTGTGAAACCGCACTCAATTGCCACCCCTTACAAGTGAATTGACATTAATAATTTCCTTAGCTTTTTCAATATTCAAAAAAACCAACAGACATGACTAATTTCGACTCTACGATGAATTTGGAAATATCGTGCCATGGGCCATGGGGGTGGGGTCATTAACATACCCAACTGGATATGTTTAAAAAAGTGTGTGTTGTTTTGTTTGATCACATACGTGTAACGGAAAGTGTGGTTGTATGTGATTGAGATTCCAATTTTATTGTTTGTGGGTCACTCTTTATTGGTACCTTTTCAGTCACATGATTACAAATATAAAATAGTATCTTCGTTTCTTTTCGAAAAAAAAAAAAAGAAAAAAGAATTCGGATGGTGCACGTCTTTAGCTAATTCGGAAAGGAATTCGGATGGTTAGGATGATATTACTAGTGTAACCAGTTTCCTAATGTAATAATACGCATATGGATGAAATGAATTAAAAATGAAATTATGAAGATAATAAAGTTAATCCACCCAACAATTACTGCTTTCTCCATTTTACGAAAAAAAGGTAAAAAAACATGTTTTTTTTATTTTATTTTTATTTTATTTTTTTTATTTTTTATTTTTTATTTTTTTTAATCTATCAACACTTCTTTACAAATTTCCTTATCGTTCAAATTTCTCCTACGGAAACAGGGCAAATTGTTAAAAGTAGATAATAAGGTAAACTGCTTTTTAACACTTCTATCAAGTTCATGTTTTATTTATTATTTTATTGTTTTCTATTGTGCCGCAACATGAGCCGGCATCATCAATTTCATTTTTTTAAGGATAAAAATATGGGATCCACGACAGCAACACTCTCGTGTTCCACGTTTAAATCCAAAATAAATAAATAAAATAACATTAAACCATGCCGTTCAAAAAAAAAATAATAATAACATTAAACCAAAGAGAGACATGAGTTTTCTCCCTTTACAACAACTTAATGACCAACTTAATGTAATAAAAAGACCGAAAACACTACATGAAAAAAATACATCACTTAAATATAAATATAACCAACAAAAATAATTAAGTAACGCACATTCACACACAACAAAAAAGAAAGTAACCAGTCATGTTTACGACCAACTTGTGCTTTTTTTTATTTGAGAACGCATCACAAGTAGGGTAGCGTAAGGAAAGAGACACATCTCTTTTGGTGGTCACTATTCAGCACACCCCCAAACCCATCACCTTTTACCTTCTATGATCACACCACCTAACCGACTAAACAAAAAAAATACTCGACTTAATATAAACATACTCACACACTTACAAACTAAATAAATAATAAGCTTACAATTTCTTAATTAGATAAAAGTTGTCACCGTCGTAAAAAATAAAATAATAAGTGAGATGAAGGTGGTGATGGGTGTGTTCTATAGTGTTTCACGCACCAAAAGTGAAGTGACGGTGGCACCATAAAAACTAGCCTAAATCCTAACAAATTACTCTATATAAAACACACATACGCATAGGAGCAGCATAATCTAATCTATGAATTCACTAACATAAATTGTAGTAACATACTTTCATTAAAACCAAATAAAACAGAAAACAAACAAAATAAATCGAAACTAACCAAAATCGAAGCTAACCTTTGAGATCGAATGTAACTAGTTTACCGTCTCAAAACCTGGATCACACACAGAAGCTCATTGGTGAGTCAAAATAAAATGTCAAAACGTAGCATTGTCATTTTATAATTAATACAATCCAATAACAAACAATTAATTTGGTATCATTATGTGTTTTCACGCATCATTATTATATGAAAACCTCATTAAGCAGAATATATAGTATACCTTTCAAGATAATGAAAAGTGAAAAACAGGAAGCTTGTTGTGTGTTGTCACAATGGCTATATTATTCAAATGGTCAGTTTTTTAAATATAAAGGGGATTGATGATTTTGCAACAGACTTTACAGTGTGTTCTTGAGATTCATAACCGGAAAGAAGAGGAAGGAAGATGGCTTTTTCTAATATAAATGTTTCTTCTCAGTTTTGGGAGGAAGAGGAAGGAAGAGAACTGATTCTCTTCCTTACTTTTCTCTCTTATCACTAGCTTCTTTTCTTTTCCTTTATAAACACCACTCAAGAATGCAACGTTGAAAAGGAAAGAGAAGTATTATCACAAAGGAATCAATGAATATGCAGAGAAGTATTTCTGTATTTTTCCTTTTGTTTTTTTGAACGAAAGAAAAGAAGTAGTTGGTGGGTTTGGTGTTTAGTTTGTAGGGCAGTTTTGAATATTTATACGTGAAATGAAACATCGCTAAGTTGTTCAAAAAGAAAACATAGCTAAAGAGGCAGCTTCCACGAAGCATCGTGTGATAACATTATCTTTAATGAATAACAAATATAAAACTAAGTCAACCAATTGGTAGTATGACGAAAGGAAGACGTTCGTTTGTATAACGAAAGGATCGAATTGATTTTTTTTTTTTTTTTTTTTTTAATATTATATTATTGTTATTATTATTTAAAAAAATGACATATGATTGATCTGTTTTACTTAAATATATCAACTTTATCTTTAACATAGTGCATTTTTACATGATGTATGTCATTATTTAATTATTTCAGATCTAACAAGTGAAGCTTATCAAGTTATCCTGTTACCACTTTAACTTTTAGAAAATAGTTTCACCTTATTGTGATACGAAAAAATTAAAATGACTAACCTCCTAAATTTTACCATAACTTTTGTTCCCCCGTACCAAAAGGGTGACACAACGTAAAATCACAAAGGAAAAACGGTGAAAAGCGTGCGAAAGATTACAAAATCTTATCCCTTGTCTAAATATACGGAGTAACTCTTTTAATCAAATGTTTCAAGCCAATGGAAAACTTTGTGTTACTGTTAACCCTCAAAATTTTATTAGAAATGTCAAATGTTATTTATGGATTAATCTACTGCAAACTGGTAATCTATGTGATTCAGGTGTAAGCAAATTAAAAGCTTTAGTAGCCTTGCCGGAACTGATGTAGTGAGATAAAATTTATAAGATAATAATCTATAAGATCTTCCTTGAGGATCATCAGAAAATCCTACCAGTGTTAACATCACACCAGCGCTCAATGTAGGTCACTAAGTTGTCTCTATTAATAATTTAACAAAGTTCTAACCGGTAATCTAAATGATCCAGGATATGTAGATATTAGGATTACATAATTACGTGTGAGGATGACTTTATTATTCATGCAATATTTATAGAGAGTACATAACAAAACTCTAAACCCAAAGTCCACAACCGGGCTTGGGTTATATTTATCATCTAATACTCTCTCGCAGTCCGAGCGGCGAAATCGCAAAAGCTCGGACTTGAGTAGTAAATGAGAAAAGAAAAGAACATAACTTTAGTCGACTCGTAACAAAACCATACCAACGGTCGACTAAGTCGACTAGTAACAAAACTGTGCCAACGGTCGACTTTAGGGACCGGTACCAATAGTCAACGTTAGTCGACTGGTAACAAAGTTGTACGAACAATCGACTAATAAACGAATAATAAAACAATTTTTTTTAGCCAAACTAACTATAACAATAATATTAAAAAGTAAAAACATCAAATACTACCAAACATCTCAATACAGAATGACAACTTCACCATCTTGCAAATCCTATCCTTCCCATCAACAATGATACACAAGTCCCAAAATAATAGGCAGCAAGAATATGCAACAATCAATAGCAATATTTTATAGGAAGTGGCAGCGAATGAAGAAAAAGAAAACGAGTTGTGATAATTTAGGATTTGATGAGGTGACATAGAAGAGGCGGCTCAACTTAGCTACCTAGGTCTGAGGATCAGACCCGCTCCGATACCATATTAACATATACGTGCGAAACAAATAACAGATATATACTAAACCTCAACATACTTACTACTTAATCAACTATAGAGAGTACATAACAAAACCCTAAACCCAAAGCCCACAACCGGGCTTGTGCCATATTTATCATCTAATAGTAGATTGATGATCATGGACCAAATCATTGGGGAACATCTCATGTTACTTCAAGTACTCACCTGAAAGCGTTGTTAGCGTCCTTACCGCATCCACTCAAGGTAAAACAACCAAAGTGGTTATTCAAAAAGTGTTGCTAGCATCTTTGATACATCTGTTTTAGAAATTCCACCTCTTGGTGCTAGAAATCCTACTAAGGAGATTCGAAGCGTTGCTAGCGTCTATGACGCATCCATTTCTGAATCTGTTCCTATAACAATAGGCCAATCACTCAACATATCGAGAGGGTTGACAACGGTCCCAACGGATTTGATGGTCATTCAAACCAAAAATGATGAACTGCAAGGGGTTCATCCTGAAACAACTATATTGTTTCCATCTCCAGTAGGTAGTTCACGAGGATCGGTTGAAAATCCTGAAGACTTGGTAATTTAAATGTCTAAGGGTCAATCCTTTTTAGGGTTGAAAACGAACCTTAGTGGTTCGAAGCAGGTACTAACGATTGCAACAACTTCATATCCGACACCATCATCTACACCGGCAATAACAACATCTTTAACTCCACATACTCATACCCATATATTTCACCTTTAACAAAATCAACTCAAGGAACGACAACAAGTTCAAGAGTAATAAAGACAAGTTCATTGAAGAAACAAGGAAAGACAAGAGTAATTTTTAAGGACAAAGGTTAGACAAGACAAACATATGATACTTGAAGATGTTGATATATGCCATGACGACAAAGGCAAGAAGAAAAGGATAAAGGCTCAAAGACAATGATAAAGTCAAAAAGGAAAGAGTGTCAGATAAAGAACACTAAGCATGATTGAAATAATTGAACAAGCAAAAATCTATTACACAACAAGGTTCAGGATCAAGTGAAAAGAACTGAAGATTACTAAAGAAGATCCAAGAGAAAAACCCAAGGAAGCATCTTCAAAGACATATCTAAATGATCACCCTTAGAGGGAGATTGTTAGCATTAGAAGTGGTGATCATGGTTAGTCCTACGAACCTTGTAACTTAATGTAATAGATTAGTAATAACTTTACGGGACTTGTGTTTTATGAAGTAGACAAGTCTATTAAATAATGTTTTAGTTCATAGGCCAAAGCCAACTAAGTACCTTTTGTAACTCCATATAAACGCCTCCTGTATAATGTAAGAGGGAGAGACACTTCATTTCATTATGCAATAAACTTACAAGTTCTCCACCTTCTTTCTAGTTTTCTTTGTCTCTCTAGGATCATTTCTCTTTCTAAAAACTTCTTATTTCATGTGTTGATCTTGATACTAGGTGACCTACATACTAGTACTCTGATCTTGTAAAATAAATGAACGATTAATATTGTTGGAGCATCTACAATGTGTCAAGTTGTTAAAAGCTTTTCACTATTGTAAAAATCGTTTTGAAAAGATTTTTTGCATTGCATCAAAAGCTATTTTACAAAAACTTGGTAAATCTCAAGTCTTTCTGTGGAAAACTTGAAGGGGGGTTGAATAGTTTACCGCTTTTTAAGTTGATTATCCTTTTAAAACTTTCGTATAATCAAAGTTATAATATATGATATACTTTTATTACTATTGACGATATAAACAAAGATACTATCAAAGATGTAAACCAAAAGATAATACGTAGCATGCAAGAATAAAGAAAGAAACGATCAAACCATGACACGAGTATTTATCGTGGTTCGGCTACAAGGAACTCTATTTTCCTTGCCCTACGTCCACGCCCCGAGTATCCAACTCGAGAGTTTCTTTCACTAGTCAACAAACTCCTTCTTGGTGGAGAAACCTTTACAATCGTCGCTTACACTTTTTCCGGTACAAAACTAGATACCGAGTTCTAGTTCGAGGTAGAACCAACCTATCGTTGCCTAATTCCTTTTACCGACACTAGGCTAGATGTCGAGTTCTTTACACGGGTACAACCACTCCCATCGTCGCTTACACAATTTTACCGACACTAAGCTAGATGTCGAGTTCTTTACACGGGTACAACCACTCCCTACACACTATGTATTTTGAGGCCTAAAATATACAAATCGATCACTTCTACACATGATACAACTAACGTATAAACTACCGAAGTCTATACACAACAAAGATAACAAGTCTTGCAACTTATGAGTCGAAACTTGTAACTTCTTGGATGAACTTGTGAACTCCTTTGCTACATTAGAGAATCACACAAGTCAAATGTTACCGAGTTAGATGAGAGGATATGTGAATAATATAGCCTTAAGTGATGAGGGATTTCTTGCAAGTTGTTTGGTATTTATAGACAACCAAGTGTCAGCTCTGGCGGAAACGGCGGCACCCTCAGAAGGGTTCCGCCCGTGTTCCCCCAGGGTTCCGCCAGAACTGACATGTCCAAACTTGCACACAAAGTAAATCCCTCCAAGACAAACAAGGTCACATTGATGCGCGTGGATTGGAACACGCACTACGTTTTACCTCTCGAGGGATCTCGAGAAGCTTGCAATCCCCACCAGGCAGTGTACCTGACCGATGTAGTATAGTGTAGTGGCAAGTACCGGGGGATTGATCGTTCTCTCACAGGGAATAGTGTTCGTTAGGTTAAAGACTACTCTAATTAAGGTCTAAGGGTGGAGGATGATTATTTTTGTATTTTTATATTTTTATGAAAGCAGTAAAATCTCGGTTTTGAAGGAGTGGGCGGAATTAGTTGCTAGTCAACTAACCCAAGTAT
>LBNU01005650.1:4793-16021 GCA_014162995.1 Artemisia annua | reverse complement strand
AGTTGTGAAAGTTTCAAAAAATTTCTCACCCAACTATTCACCCCCCCCCCCGTTTTTTCATAAATTATCAAAAAAACAAAAACACTTTTCTCTCTAACTCATCACACGGCCAAGAATCACAACCACTTACATCCGTTCTATAAATCTTTCAAATAGGTAATCATTTTCATGATCTTTACATTAATATAACATAGGGTTTTCATGAATTTGGAAAATTATTGGTTAGATTTTGCGTGGTTTTGATTTCGAGAATTAGGGTTTACGCAAATATGGAGATCTTTGATTATTGATTGTTTAGGTTGATTAGGACCTAGGGGCTTTTGTGTTGTTAACTGTCCTTATCATGTTTCCATGCTCATAATCTTAATCCTATTAACATGGAAGTAATGATTTTCTGATGGACCCCTAGTTTTCGACAAATTGGGTTTTTGGAGAGATTGTGTTATTTGTTAGATTTTTAGTGGTGGGATATGTTTATGTAAGTGTTATATAGAACAATGTGTTTGTGCTTGAAGTCGATTCAATTCAATTTCATGTAGTGCATAATCTAGATGTTCTTGAGGTTTCGCAAATTTGTGTTTTCAATATTTGTTGTTGTTAGTTCTAATTCAGTGCTCATATCATGTTTGTATATGCTTGAATTGCATGAAATCAGTGATAAAACAACATGATTCAACTTAACTTGTAATCTAGAAAAATTAGGGTTTATACGTGTTGTCGAGAACATGCATGAGTATGTTGTTTGTGTTATTAACTATGTTTCTGTGCTTCATTGCTTCAGGTTCACACAAGGAAACAACTAAATAACTCAAACTACACTATGGCTCAACAACAACAACAAGGAGAAAATGCACCAGCACTGAACCTTCCACTCATCACTCTTGGTGAAATTGTTCCAGTTGACTACAATGTTACTATTGGCAATAACAACGCTCGCATCGACTTCAACAAGCTCAGAATTACTGAAGATTCTTGCCGGATAGTCAAAGACGTTCTTTTGGCACATCCATGTAAGAGCATGCTAACGAAGTCTGCTTCTGTTCCAACCTTCTACATCCACCAATTATGGCATACTGCTAAGGTTAACTTGGACGATGCTTCATTCAGAGTCACTCTTGAACGACAAGAGTACGAAGTTGATCTTGATGTACTAAGGATGGTTCTCATGCTTCCTACTTCCAAAGACTTTGAACCAATGTTGACAGAAATTGAAATACTCGACTACATGATTCAGCTTGGTTATGATCTAGAAGAGTCCTCCAAATTAATATTGTCCAAATTCAACGTCAAGTATCTACCTCAACCTTGGAGAACTTTTTACATGCTAATCATTAGATCAATCACGGGACGGAAAAGTGGTCATGAACATCCCCGACTATCCCATCTGCAAGCATTCTGGGGGATGATGAGCAAGGCTAACATAGATTTTGCCGACCCAATCATGAGCGACATCGTCTTTCAGATCCACACAACTGGTCGAACCATGATTCCTTTCTTGAGGTTTACCAAAATGCTCATTGACTACCTCTGCGGCAAAACTCTTGAGTTTCGCCAAAGAATGTTTGACCGTACCGAAGACAAGCACAATGTTGTGGACGATTACAAGATTGCTTTCGTCAAGTCTATTCAGTTCACTCCAAGGACTAGTGGCATGAGAATACCAGACAATCTTCTGAATGACAAAATTCTTGTATCTTCGAACTACCGAATCTACGACTTGGCCTACAAAGCCGGGAGAGTAGGCATTTCAGAAACCGAAGAAATTCCTAGATACATAAGGGAAACTCGCAGCCAGAGAGGTGCAAAATCTGGAAGCACCGGCAGTACTCCAACTTCTAAACAACCTAAGTCCAAGCCTGCTGCAACCCCAAAACGAAAAGTCATTAGGAAGAAAGTCGCAACACCTGAACCATCACCACCACCATCAGAAGCTAGTGGGTTAGAATTTGGCTCTGAAACCGAAACTGAAACTGATGAAGAAGGGGACTATGAAAGAAGGTATACAGCTCAAGAGGATCCTGAACTCGAACTGGCAAAACAAATAAGTCTAGGAACACTCTCTGAGCAACAACAACAACCTAGAGGAAAAGGAATAGTCATCCGTGAACCTGGGCGTGATGATGAAGAAACTGTACAACCTAAACCTGAACCCTTGCCTGACAAAGGTAAACTGAAAAGCATTATCGTTGACACACGAAACCTGGAAAAGGAAGAGCAGAAAAAGATCAAATTGGTTGCTCGTCTCAACCTTCAACTACTACAAGCTCATCAGCAACAACTTGAACTCCAAGCTAGAGAAGGTGGTCTAGCCATACCATGATATCTCCAACAGCAACTGAAACAACAACCGAACAACCGGAAAAGGATGCTGAGGGAAACACTATCATGAAAGACGCTGGAGAAGAAAAGGCTGCAGATGAACAACTAAAGGAAACTGAGACAACACCTCCAGAGTTCGAAGCCAAAGGTCAGGAAGAAAAGGAGTTGACTGAGAAAACATTAGAGGAAACGGCAGAGGAAAATCTTGATGATCAGCCTAATAATCAAGATCAAGATGAACAATTCTTCGATGCCGACATGCCATCACCGCCAAAGGAAAGGTCTCCGACACCCGAACAACCTCCAATCCCTCAAGCAGAATCAGACAAACAAGCAGAATCATCATCATCATCAGACCAGTCACCACCACCATCACCAAAAGCAAAGTCAATTCCAATACCGAGAATGAAGAAAGCTAGTCTGAAAACAACCAAGGCATTTTTACGGGCAAGGCATGCTGCGGGAACTTCAAGAACTAGGAGAACACCACAACAACACGATGGTGATCTTCAAGTCCAAATGAAGAAGATGACAACATTGGTTGCTCAGCTCTCAGATGAAGTAAAAGAGCTAAAGCAGACAAAAGCTCAGGTTGATAAGTACAAGCAAGCTGATATGAGTAAGATGATCAGAAAATACACCAATGACTACTTGGCTGAGAATCTCGTGACTGCAGTATCTCCAGAGTTGTTTGAACTTCTGAGACCCATCAGAAAAGAGCTGAACACCAGGATTCAAGAAAACATCGTCAAAACGCTTCAGTCAACACCTTTCTACCTTCAAACGAACAGGCCTCCTACTGAGCCTGAGGATCTAACCGTAGAACAACTGGAAACTTTGTTAGCTTCCAAACTCACTGAGAAGGAAGAAAAGACCGATGAAGAAGCAGCATTGCTTGAATCCCTAAGGGCAACCGAGTCATGCAAAGAAGCCGCTGGCAGACGCAAACGTCCTAGGAAAGACGATGATCCGGACACAGACTCACAACGTAAGAGAACCAAGTCTAGCCGCGAACCATCATCATCCAAACAACCACCAGCATCAAAGGCTTCCACCCGCAAACCGCAAAGTTCAGCATCCAAGTCTGGACCCACAGCAGCAGAAGAACCATTCATGCTTCATCACGATGATCAACAGGAGGAACCACAACCTGTATCCACTCAAACTGAATCTCCTGAACCACAAGCTAGACCATCATCAACAACTCAGACTGAAAAGTCTAAGGGAAAGAAGCAGAAGAAGCACTCCAAACGTTTCACATGGTTAGATGCTCCTGAGGTTCCTGAATCAGACTGGGTTACCACAATGATCAAAGCTCATCCACCGCTAGAAACCGAAGAACCACTCCCGGGCAACACTATACAATACGCTCAGAGTATTCTATCGGGTCTTCAGCTGGAGAAGGTGACAAAAGCTGAACTAAAGCGGATCAACAAGGAAGCTCGTGACTTTCTTAAGGCACGATCAGGAAACAAAGTAGAGTTGGACTACCATTTGCAGAACATTGCATCAGCTTTATCAGACTCCTTTGATTGGCTCAATCCGGAATGCAACTTTGATGCACATGCAAAGCACAACGAACCGTATTTCACAGACTGGACCAAACCTTTACCTCTTCAAGGCTTTGCTGACAAGCCTAGAATCCCGTATCGGTTCTTCTTCAACTACGATCTCCGCTACCTGCAACACGACATCAAAGCTTCCAAAGATCGCTACAAGTCTTCTTTACGGATTTCAGTACCAGCTGCTCGTTATGAGATTCCAAACATTGAAGAAACCGCTCCGATATTCAGCAACTCTATTGTGGAATACAACAGAGACGCTTTGTTTGGAATTCAGAACTGGTCGGAACGACGAAAGCTCGGCTACACTCACAGACGTGAACGTACATCCGGTGATGTGAAGCACAAAGGCCGAATCGTCGCAATAATGCAAATCCTGGAAGACAAACGGTTTGATTATGTCTACATGAAGGAAATAGTGGTTAAGAGGCAAGACGAACAGCTCTACAAGTTTTGTGAAGCCGATTTCCCACATCTTTATCTAGATGACATAGAAGATATGTATCTGGAGAAAGTTCAAGGAAGAATGAGGGGCTTCCCAACGTCAACTCAGTACAACTTCATCTCTTCCTTGCTCATGTACATAAGACAACTGATCATCCGTGAACGTGTAGAAGATCTGCAGTTAGGTGTCGAAAGCTACCAGAATCACCTCAACTTGACCAAACCACAACTCATGATCGAAGAACTACATGACGCATCTCAGCTAATGATTCTCCAACAACCAAAGTTCGGGGTTACTTACCTCAACTCAAAGCATCAGCTACGGTTCATGCGGTTCGACGAGCTTCATAAGTTCTGTGATGTTACCTTGCAAAGAGTTCGTGATGGTTTAGTGGAGAGATTGACGGACGATCTGAATAAGGTGAAAGAAGGAAAGCATACTCGTTGGAATTCTAGCACTCGAAGAATGGTAAAGAACTTCATCCATGCCATCGAAGAAAGGCTCAACCGGAGGGAGCAGATTAGGAGATTGGAAAGTTACATCGGGGTTCGTCCATCGTTTCCGATCCTGACATTTCAGAGGCCCAATGCAAAGTTCACCGACTTCAATGCCTTGACTTCATCTCAGACATAAGCTTTTGGTATAACCTTTCATAATTTCAAATTCATTCTCATTAATTAAGGCTTGTGTACACATAACAGTGCACAACCCATACCTTGTAAAGAAAGGACCCTGTGGTACGCTTCAGTGCTACAATCCTAAGATAAGGAGCGAAGGCTTCTTACTTTTGAGTAGAATTTATTAAACTTTTCAGATTTTCACAATTCTGCTCAAAAGACAAGTATTTCACCTCAATGAGTATCCACAAGTTGAGGGGGAGTACTTGTACCAAAACATCGTTCTTAAAATCTCAAATCTTTGATGATAACTCCCCATAAGACTCAAAAAGCATATTTTAATCAAAATCGTTTGCAAAAACAACATTTGATATGCTATTTTTGAGGGGGAGAAGAAGAAAATGATTAAAATATGATGTGGCAAAATTGTATCTCACTCGAGCTCGACTCAGAATTGACCCAAGAATTGACGAAACAAAAACCGTTAGTATTCGAAAGGATTTATCCGAGTAGATTGTACCGTTTCGAGAAACTCTTTCTAGACGTTACTTTGACGGGTCTAACTTCCTTTATGGAATGTTTACAACTTCAAGGTAGTTATTAGGGCTAGTTGTCACCTAAAAACTGACAATGCATCCCTTTAACTAAGCAACGTAACCGTGTCCCTCGGGTACATGTCTATTAAGAGTGGATCAATTCTAAAGTGCTAACTTCTCCCGCATGTGTTATTTTCCGCAAAATATTCATAAGCACATGTGGAGGGGGAGTATTTCATAAGAAAATAAAACCCTCAAAGTGTTATAAAATGTTTTTTTTCACAAACACTTTGAGAGATTTTCAAATGAATGGTTTCAAAAGGCATCACTAGGATAGTCATGGAGTTATAAGGTGACTAAGGTTAGGAATAACCGTCCTATGATCCGCCTAAACCGGAGGGATCTACCCAAGGACATCACCAATAGTTAGTATTTAGAAGTCCTTAGGTATGATTCGAAAAAGGAGAAATGAATGAAACGGAGAAAGAAGGGGTTGAAGAATTAAAAAGAAACGTTATGAAAAGGGTGAAAAGAAATGAGCCCTCCAAATTATTCAACCTTAGGGCAGACACCGGGTTCAATTCATATGCTACTGGTTGTTGCTAAGGCGACACCGGTATTGAAGATAAAAGACGTCATGGACCCAGTGACGCATGCACCTTAACCTTCTAGCCACTCGGGTATCTCTCAAAAGATACTTGTTTCATTCTCACGGGGAACCGTTGTAATCTATCGACCTTCTATTTAGAGTTGGTTGATATTGAAACAGGAGACCCTGCCCCAATCTCCGCATAGGAAACCATAAGTTGCACTAATTGAGTCTAGAGCCACGAGATACATCAAAGATCTCTTAGGTACACTTAGTAATCTTACATTGGTTGTTCTACATCAATGGACACCAATTGTAAATTATCGAGTCCTTCGCAGATCTTAGCAATCTGCCTAGAACGTTCATGAGGGATTTACTTAGGTATTTCTCGAATGATTGAACGGAAATCCTGCCAGGGTCAACATCAAACAGCCCTGACAGCAGGTCACTTCGGTAATTCCTCGTGGGTTACGCTTAGTGTTTATGATGGCTTCAAACGGTCTACAGTCGTGGGGTGATCTCCAGCGACTCACCTAATCGTGGGTGTACTTAGTTGTGCCCGTGTAAGCTCCTTAGGGGGTATCCGATTAGGAACGGCCTTGGCGCGAATTAGAAGGAGTCTTCACACTATGCTGTTGACGAATTCTAGTTCAAACCTGTAAGTACCGGTTGTATTATTGCTAACTGTTTTATTTCAGGTACAAATGCCATCTTGAACACCAACTTCCACATGCTCATACATACATCTCAATGCCAATGAAAGCTCGATGCAACATCACAGTCTAAAGAAAAGATTCTACGACCACAATCATGAATTTTCAACAACAAAGACAAAGAGCTACGAATGCATAACTACAACACAGTCAAAGATGTATGAGCATGTCGGAACGGAGCGAATCCATTGGAGATACCGAAAGTGACGTGTGGCGGATTACAACATCATCTCTCATTTTCACATCAACAAAGACAAAGAACAAAGAACGATGAATCACTTCTACTACAATCATTTTGAAGATGTCTAAAGCTACAAATGTCAACAGTTAAAGTCCAAAGACAAAGACGTCAAGCAACCTCGATGACCGTGACGAACTTCTATCCTTCAACAATCCTTCATAACCGATCCTTAGGGGGAGATTGTTAGGATCATAGTTTACAACTATTCAGTCAAGTCTCGGTCATTTCAGTCAATGTAATAGGTTGCTAGAATTATCATAATTTGCTACGTTATTTAGTTACTCGTATGGTTTATGTTTAAGTCTAATAAGATGTCCAATGGGCCTTAAAGCCCACGACATAGAGAGATAGGGAAGAAGGGAATGTTGCCCTACTCTTTTCCTATAAATAGGACATCAACTCTTCATTGTAAAATGTTGGTTAATTTCATATCTTAAGCAAACTCTTGCTCTTTCATCTTTCATATTGTTATTAATCAACCAAGTCTAATTCTCATCTCATTTCTCTTATAAGATTACTTGTGTTTACTAATATGGTGACCTAACAGGTTTTAAAGGCTTTAACAGAGAATGAACTATTTGTTAATTTAAAGAAGTGCACTTTTCTTACTAACAAACTATTATTTCTTGGTTACATTGCGAGTTCAGATGGAATTCATGTGGATGAAGACAAGGTTAAGGCGGTTAGAGATTGGCCTTCACCCAAGACTTTGACCGATGTAAGAAGTTTTCATGGATTGGCGACTTTCTATAGGAGATTTGTGAGAAATTTTAGTAGTATAGTGGCGCCAATTACTAATTGCATGAATAAAGGTCCGTTCAAGTGGACTCAAGAGGCGGAAGAAAGCTTCAAGATTATCAAGGAAAGATTGACAACCGCACCGGTAATTTCTTTACCTAACTTTGATAAGGTTTTTGAACTAGAATGTGATGCTTGTGGAACCGGAATTGGAGCCGTTTTGTCACAATAAGGCAGGCCTGTGGCGTTTCATAGTGAGAAGTTGAATGAAGCTCGACAAAAGTGATCGACTTATGAACAAGAATTGTATACGGTTGTTCAAACTATAAAGAAGTGGGAGCATTATTTGATTCAACGAGAGTTTGTGGTTTATTCGGATCATCAAGCTCTTAAGTATTTTCAAACTCAAAGCACTTAAATAGATACATGCACGATGGGCGAGTTTCTTGGAGAAGTTTAACTATGTGATCAAGCATAAGTCGGGTGCTAGTAATAAGGTAGCGGGTGCATTGAGTCGGAAGACTACTTTATTGGTTACAATTAGCAACGATGTTATGGGTTTTGAGTCGATCAAAGAATTGTATGCGAATAATGAAGATTTTCATGGCATTTGGGAGGAGATTGAAACCAAGCAACATCGAGGTGAGTTTCTTTTACTTGATGGTTATTTGTTAAAGGGAAATCGTTTGTGTATTCCTAAGACTTCGCTTAGGAGTCAATTGATCAAAGAGGTGCATGCGGGTGGATTGAGTGCTCATTTAGGTCGTGATAAGACTATTGCTAGTATGGAGAGTCAATTTTATTGGCCTCAATTGAAGAGGAATGTTGGTTCTTTCGTAAGAAAGTGTATTATGTGTCAAGAAGGAAAGGGTAAAGCACAAAATACAGGTCTTTATATGCCATTGCCCGTACCTAAGAGTCCTTGGGTTGATATTTCTATGGGTTTTTTTGCTTGGAATTCCTCGTACCCAACGGGGAGTCGATTCAGTGTTTGTTGTTGTTGACAAGTTTTCCAAAATGGCGCATTTCATTCCTTGTAAGAAGACTTCGGATGCGGCGCATGTTGTAAGGTTGTTATTTCAAGAAGTGGTTCGGTTGCATGGAGTTCCAAAGTCAATTACTTCGGATCGGGATAGTAAGTTTCTTGCTCACTTTTGGTTAACACTTTGGAGGCGTTTGGGTACATCATTGAATTTTAGTAGTACCGCTCATCCTCAAACGGATGGTCAAACCGAGGTGGTTAATCGAACATTAGGAAACATGATAAGGTGTTTGTGTGGAGAAAAGCCGAAACTTTGGGACGTTTCGTTAGCTCAAGATGAATTTGCTTAAAATAGTGCGGTTCATAGCTCAACGGGATTCTCACTATTTGAGGTTGTTTACAAGACTTCACCAAGGCAAGTGGTGGATTTAGTTGATTTGCCAGGAAAGAAGAATGTTCAAGCAAATAAGATGGTGGAAGAGGTTCAAGCTTTTCATGAAGTTGTTAGAGCCAAGATTGCCGAAACTAATGCTAAGTACAAAGTTTCCGCGGATAAGCATCGTCGTGTTAAGCTCTTCAAGGTATGTGATGAGGTGATGGTGTTTCTTCGAAAAGAACGTTTTCCGGTTGGAACTTATAGCAAGCTACAACCAAAGAAATATGGTCCGTATAAGATACTTCGAAAGATTAATGATAATGCTTATGTGGTGGACTTGCAAAATACTATGAGTATTTCGAAGACTTTCAATGTGTCGGATATTTAACCTTACTTGTAGTAGGAGTAAGGGTACTCCTAAACTAAAGTAGAGTTACTGGAAGCATTACAATACCAACTGAGGTTACTGGAACTTTTAATTGGGTCGTAGCTTTACAAGTAGAGTTACTTCTCCACATAAGTAACCCTACTGCTTGAAGACTGAAGTTACTGCTGTTTTTTTTATTTATGATCGTAACTTTATTTTTAGTTTCCATGTTTGGTTTTTTTTCTAGAATAATTTGGTTTAACTTTTTCAAAAGCAGAAGTCATGATTAAAGGTCCCGGTCTCGGAAGAGACGCAGCATTACGAGCTATTCGCAGAAGTGGTATACTATTAACTTTCGTATGGGATGTAACTCCTATGCCACATAATGGTTGTAGACCCCTGAAAAAAAGACGTGTACAGGAAAAAAATGGAAGATATTTCAATAGCAAGAGAAACAAGAGAAATAAATGATTCAATGATCTGATCAAAAAATATTATTATGATTCGACAGAAAATAATAGATAATATGGGTCGAGAGAAAATAATAGTATCTACTCGGACAATCCAGTGGAACCCCAAGTTTAGCTTTCCTGAGTTATTGTTTATGCATTTAATTATCAATAAAATTCTAGACTTTTAATCCTTAAATCCTTTGTGATTTGTTTAAACCCTTTTTAGTTTTGTATTCACGCTTCCGTTCTACGTCAATATGTATCTACAACTAAATTGGCTTTAACTGACTAGTATTATCAACAACGAACTAATTAACTTGATGCTTATTACTTGCTGAAAAAACTAAAATCTGATACGATATACTTTTTTCTAATTGGTTATTGTTGATACAAAAGTTGGGCGTTCCTTGTTTGGGTTCCTATTCTCGTACCAATTAGATCTTAATGCTCTTGAGACCTGCGCACTAAGAAGGTAAAAAACACTGTTAGGCTTATCAAGGGATTGTTTCCCCCGATTATCCTCCGGCGTGAGAGTAAGTAATCGATTTAGGGTTGTGAAGAGTTTTAGGGTTGTAAGTCGTACCTTAGACGAGAGCTATGATGCCCTATATATACACACGTAACCGATAAGGTTTCGTGCTCCTCACTCTTCGGTGTATCCACCGATATCTGATATTCGATATATATCTCCTTATTTAGGAGATATCCTATATCTAATCCATAAATAGTTTTGGGTTTGGGCCTCGTGAGCCCAAACTGTTATCATAATGGTCCACTGGTGATGGACTTAATGTTAGTGAGTCATGATATTCGGGTTCGTGACCTGAGTATAGACTATACGTCATCATGTCCCCCCATTCTAGTGTGCGCAGGGTAAAACCTGCGGATGCTAGATGATGCGTAGTTTTGTGACCTTACAACAGGTTTTACCTCTCAAGGGATCTCAAGAGGCTTACAACCCCACCAGGCAATGTACCTGACCGATGTAGTATAGGATAGTGGTAAGTACGGGGGATTGATCGTTCTCTCACAGGTAATAGTGTTCGTTAGGACAGAAAAACTACTCTAATAGGTCTAAGGGTGAAGGAATATTCTTTTTGTATTTTTATATTTTTAGGAAAGCAAGTAAAATCTCGGTTTTGAAGGAGTGGGCGGAATTAGTTGCTAGTCAACTAACCCAAAATTACTACAATATCAAGTAAAATAAAATAACTAAACTATTTGGTTGTGAAAACTATATGGAGAAAAGTTGTGTTTACTTAGACTTCATTACTCCCTAACTATCTTTTAC
>LBNU01005647.1:0-12695 GCA_014162995.1 Artemisia annua | reverse complement strand
TACTCAAACCCTAGCCCATGGAATTATGTATAATTAACGGCCCATTAATTATAACATAATACTTTCCATAATAGTAGGATTCAGTGGTTAAAACGAGCAGCACTTTGAATCAGCAGTACTTTGAATCAGCAGTAGAGTCTAGCAGTAGAGTCTAGCAGCAGAGTCTAGCAGCAGAGTCTACTAGCAGCAGATTCAGCAGAATCATGCTAGTATAACCACAATTGAGTCAGGGTGTTCATGGACCAAATGGGTGTACACTCCGTACCTCCAAACTCATTACCAGGTGTGAACTCATCCCTCAAGTGCACTAAATTTTCCAACAATTTTCCGGTCCACTGCTACTAGCCTAAGATTTGCTACCTAAACTGCTCAAACAAAATGCCGAAAAACATATGGCATACACCATTACCGATACCTTTTTGCTTGGACTTCATCCCCTGGCCCCATATGGCCAATTTGCCATACACATTTATGGAAATAAGTATATGACCACATGAATGCGTACCATGTTTGCTTATTATTAAGGTAGGCCGATTAACAATGGTGGCCAAAAACCAGGACCACATGATTGCTATATACATACATGGTTCATCAATGGTATTATTATACATCTCCATAATTTACGTCGCATATTTTATCTTGAACCCCTCTTTAGTCAAGCAGCACTGAACGTTAGACATCATACGTATAAACGTGGCGTCTGAACAATTTGTCAAAAGAAGTTTAGCTCCTTAGTCTCTAGTCTGTTGCAAAATATGTTGCTCATGTACATTGTGTAATGTATGACACGTTTATTTAAGTTGATAGTACAACATATGCAGTAAAGAGAATAAATGCTTACAGGCTAACCTCTCACATCTGTGTGTCTCTCTATTTTAGAATTATGTTCATTCTTTTGATGGGGTTTCTAGTTTTCTGAATGGTGTTTGATTTTGATTTCCTTTAGTTCAGTTGTATACGATTGAAAATACCATGAACCATGCTCAGCGGCGGAATTTGAACGTTTTTGTTGGGGGGCTAAAGTTATTACAACGTAAAATAACTTTTCGATTGGATCGAAGTAGAGGCCAACTTGTCATTTTAAGTTATAACAAAAGGGGTGTTCATCGGTTCGGTTTTCGGGTTTGTGAGTTGTATGGTTCGGGTTTATCGGTTTGAAAATTTTTTAAGTCAAAACCAAAACCAAACCAAACCAATTATAGAACGGAGAAAACCAAACCTTAAACAAAATTAGAATTCGGTTTGGTTTTGGTTTAAACCGAGAAAACCAAATTCAAATAAACATAAAAATATAAGCTATAAATTATGAATAAAAACCTAAAAGTTCAGATAAAATTAACAAATCAAAATGTCTCACAAAGTACTCAAGTAAATTAACAAACACCAATTAAATACTTCGGTTGGGTTTGAAACCAAAAGTTCATATTATTATTTTTATGTACATAGAGTTATTCGGTTTCTTCGATTTGGTTTGGTTATATCTTTGTCAAATCATAAACCAAACCAAACACCAATTAAATACTTCGGTTGGGTTTGAAACCAAACCATACACCAATTAAACTTTTCGATTTGGTTTTATTTGTTTTCGGTCTGGTTTATTTTTCGACTTGTTCGGTGTCAAACCAAACACTGAACACCCCTATATAACAGTTTATATAAAACTATATAAGTTGGTATTTGTTAGATAGTTTTTAACTCTAATTTATTGTTTACAAAATTTTAACTAAAAAAAGTATTCACCATTTCAATATGTTAATTAAACTTATAAAGTTTGATGGGTAAAAAAATGTTTTGTTAATTTTTTGAAAAAAAAAAAAAAAAAAGGTTATGAGCCGGCCAGGTTTATCAACCCGGGTCAATGAAATACCGGCGATTCAATCCGGTTGTCAAACAAGCGAAAATTCGATCACATCCGGCTCGGTCTCCGAACCGGTTTGTAGTTAAACCGGTTGAGCCAACAGGGTCAACCCGGCTTTTAAAATATTGAACCACTGTATAAAAACAAGGACATACGTGTTAATCAGTATCATATATATAACTGCTTGTATCAATAAAGAATCAATTATAAACACGTTATTTTTAAGATAAAACTTCTTGGATGATGGCAAAGTTTCGAACTTGCCTCTTCATGCTCTCTAGAAGTGGAAACGAGCCGAGCCGTTCGTGAAAAGCTCGGGATCGGATCGGTAAAAAGCTCGAACGAGCTCGAGCTCCTAAGTTTGGGCTCATTTAATAATCGAGCTCGAGCTCTAGCCCGAGCTCTATGCAAAAAGCTCGAGTAGGCTCGCGAGCCTAAACGAGCTCTATAAATATATAGGTATATATATTGTCTACTAGATTTTAGGCCCGCTCCGGTGGGGCGGCTAGCTTTAAGAATTTGATTATACGATAAAATTAATAGTATATAAGTATGAATGTGTAAAAAAAAAAAAAAAAAAAAAAAAAAAAAAAAAAAAAAAAAAAAAAACTATAGTTTATAATCTATGAAGAACTTCTCTATATACAACGTTGGTTGTAGAATTCGTGTAGTTGCGTCTTTGTCACAACATAAACTTTTAACCCTCTCTTGCTTTTTTACTCTTGAGACTGCTACATAAAGTTGTCCGTGTGAAAAACAGACCGTTCAAATATAACCCACTTTAGACGTTGGGGCGGCTAGCTTAAAATTTGATTATATAATAAAATTAATAGTAAAATAAGTATGAACGTGTAGTCACATCCAAGAGACGAAAATGAATAAAATAAACATGTCGTTATCAAGAAGAATATGATATGATACTTCTGAATTTTGATCCTTAACTAAGCTAATAGATGCGTGAAAATAACTATTATGTGTTGTTAGTTAGGACTCATAATAAATATACAACACCATCACACGATCCCCTTTGCAATTTACGTCATACATAAATACATGATCAAAATTCCATATAGAAATGATGTCAATATCAGAAAGCTTATGCACGATTACTCTTTATAAAATGAATAATGTTATGAACCTACTTCTATACATTGACAAACCTTGTATATCTCGAATACTTTTGGGCTAACACATGCCCATGTAATGTAGTGTCCAGTTTTATAACTTGCTCGCCCCATAAACGCCATCCTCATATCCATGCATACTGTTCTAAACCTCTCTTCACCAACTCGAGCAATACCGAGTATCACTTACAACTCAAGAAGTCAACACCACATATTAGGCGCGCGCGCGCGCACACACATAAAAAAAAAAAAAAAAAAAAAAAAAAAAAAAAAAAAAAAAAAAAAAAAAAACACACGGAAAGTAAATTTTGTATAGAAATAATCACCTGACTTCCTTTACGCTCATCAGCCTTAGGCCCATCAAAAACAATCGAAAGTATTAGAAGACATAAGATATATATACTGATATTGATATATGAATACATTTTAATTAAAGAAACCTTATAAATTCAATTGTTAACTAATGAAAGATAAAACCATGTTTTTGAAGTTCATAAATTCTATTAGAAACTAATTGAAGTTCAAAGTGGATCAGTTCAAGTGAACTTGGGAGGAGACCAGGCCAAAGTTTTAGATAAATACTTTAATATTAATTCCTAAACCATTGGATAACATGATACAGTATTAGATAACATTGGATAAGATGATAATCTCATGAATTACTAAGCCATATTACTCCATGTATAACTAATCTTCATCAAACCAAACTACTAAATAAGTACTAATGTTAATTGTTTGTAAAGCGAACTTCACTCATATAGTAAGTGACACAATTTAGCCACCGTAGATATGTTTTTATCAACTTTTGTCCAAGTTCTTTACAACCATCATTTGAGGTGGGCAACGCAAATGCCTAATTCATGGTCCATTCCCTAAAAAAAGCATAAATTGCATAGTTCCAAAATTCTAAACTGTAAAAATTCCAAATTTGCATACGCACAAAACAAAATAACAGCTAAATATTGAGCACTAAATCATTTTAATAGCAACCAAACACCGTTAAAACAAAGACATGTACGGAGCTTATTTTGAGCTATAAAAATGGCCTAAAAGCCTGCTTAACATAGGGCACGAAAAACAGCTAAACATTGGGCATTAAATTAGTTCCATAACAACCAAACACCCCTCTAATAAAAGTAGTCGTTTGGGAATAGATTAGATGGTGGAAGAAACAAAACAAAAAGTGAAACACACCCTAAACTAAGCCTATCCAAGAACGTTCATGTTGACAACCACGTGTTTAAACGTGCAGAACTATATTGTTAGTTACTTGTCTGTAAGAAACTTATGATGGCAGATAGCTACAAAAAACCATGGTGACAATAGTAAATTGGCTCATTAAACATGCATAAAAACTATTCTCCCTATGTTCTAATTCAGGCTATGACGGTTTGAAAAGCTTCAACATATGCATTTCTTTTAAATCGTTAGTGTTCAGCTCTTAGTTGACCATTACCTCATTGTTCCCAACATCTATGGTTCACATTAGTTTAGGTATCTCTTGCAGGACTCTAGTGAACTGACTATAGAGATAAATGCAAGATTATAGAACCAATTTAATACAGATTGGGCGACTTTTGGCTTTGGACCTATTTGACCCAATTTCCTTTAAGCTATCTTGGTATTTTTGTCCATTAGCAATAAAAAGGATAATCCAAATTCCAAACCAACTATGTCATCAGTAAATGGGCTGAACTTTCCCTCTCTAATTAGTATGTGTGTGTGATGTTTACCTCTATTTGTGGAATTTCTTATAAAGGTCTATCAGCAAAATACGCATACAGTACTCTCAAAACAGCCTGCACAAAAGCAGAAATGATTAAACAACGTTGATTTTTTTAGAGTGAACTAATCACTTTCAATATTGTTTATTCAAACTAATCAAAGAATTACTCAAGTTTATGTCCAATCCTTCAATTAATGTTGTCCAAACAACACTCTTAGTAAATTTTTTACGAACAACCCTTGAAATATATACTCTCCAAATATGGCCTTAAAAGTTTGCGACCAAACAGCCCCCGAAACAGGTTCTATCCAAATAGCACCCAAAACATGTTTACATCATACCACGTATTCAACACAACTTATTTCAGTTACGTGAATCAAATACGTCGTTTAGTTAATTAATCCCAAACAAACTTACAAATACATAACCCAACCATTTAGGTAGTGTCATATAAATGTTCATAAAATATTTTCATTGCATTTGACCAATATAAAAAGTTATGCTTTATTGATCCATTCCTAAGTTACCGGGTCAAAACTATTATTAACAGATTCTATAATACTTTACTTGGCAGCATGTCAAAATAAGTTTATTGTGAAATAACAAATTGATCTTTCGGCACCCGCCACATAAAATAGATTATAATTAGTTGGTAAGTTACCAAAAGTCGTTGACGGGTAGGCAAGAAACTTGGTAGCAGGTCCTGTTAAGGAAGCGGTGGCACAATTACTGGGACGGTTAGTTGGATAATCGGCGGACTTGAAGGTGACCATATTGGGATAAATGTAACTCGTGCTGCAAAAAAATAATCACATTTTAACATATACTCTATGGTTTGACCCAACAATGTATAATATCTCATACATAGATTAGTAGATTCAACCATACATATAACAAAGTGAAAAATCCAAACACCCCCTGATGATCATTATATCCAGACCTAACTCAAATTAAATACCATACATAGTTTAGCCCAGTAAGAAACAAATCATTTCCAGTCAATGGGGGTGTTTGGATTGCATATTATTAGCCCAGTAAGAAAGAAATCCAGTATATGACTTTGCTTCATAAACATAAAATATTTTTAGTTTAGAATAATCATTAAAACGACATAAAACATAAGCACACCTAATCCAAGTGTGGCTACAGTCTACATTTAAATCACCTCCAAAAGTTTATTGAGTAAATTATCTCTTGCAAATTTTAGTTTTGTGCGCCGACTTGCAATAAAAACATGAGCTATTGCAGTTATGAAGTGTTATAGTTATACATATTTTATATCTTTTTAGTAACTTTGCACAAATGATTCATGTGTTATTTCACACATAAGTTATATCATATTAAGCTATAATTCACAATAGTATGCCTATCATACACGGTCTAACAATATGTAATGTCCTTTACGGTATACTAATTTAATAAAACTAACCTTTATCTATAATCTGATACATAGTTCATCAATATATGAAATGTCTTAATATACTATTTAAACTAAATCATACTATATTACGTAATGACATGCCTATTGATATAGAGTTTAAGTCACTCATACAAATTTTAATTGATACCATAAGCTTCAATATCACAACTAATCTACGATGGTTGCTAAAGTTGTAGTCGTAATCATTCACACAAGCTGATATACCAATCTTAAAATAAAAAATAAATAAATAATTGGTAACTAAAGTTAACTAAAATTAACAACTTTGGTAATTAACCTTAAAATAAAAATCAACAAATCAAAATAGTGTTGAATAACCCATTAATAGGGCAATAATAAGAGTATGTCGTGTATCAGTAATGACATTAAAATGACGATGGATGTGACCATGGCAATGCAAGTAATCCAATGCCTTGCGAGCCTCCTTCAGAATAGAAGCAATAGGCAGACTCTTCAAATTCATGTGGATATGTTGTTTTTACCAGTTACTAAACTCGCCAATATTACCACATCCATTAAATTTATCATATATGCAAAGAATTTAGAGCTTAAATAAAGTTACTGGCACAAACATCTCACAATCAACTATATTGTCACGTCCGTGTCGATGGGCTTATCCATTTAAATAAAGTTACTGGCACAAACTCCTAATCTACTTATTCTAAAGAAAATAATCACTCATACACAAGTAGATTGTACATACTCATGAAGTAGTGTATAAAGCAGATAAGCAGTTTAAAAGAGTCAAATCACAAACACCCCTTAATTATGTTCAATATGTAGCCAATAAATAGAAAAGGAAAAGGCTAACCTGTTGGGGAGTGTAGACCGTGAGGAAGCCAAAGCAGATTCATTACCAAAATAATGCCAAATATTACCCGGATCAATTTTGCTCGAATCGAGAGGCTATAATCATGCAGATTTTCTATTGTATATTCTCTATCACACTTCTTGTCTTTTCCACATAATTCAGATGCAACAACAATCATTCGGCTCATAACCTAACTGATATTGGACAAAAACTGATTCAAAAACCCATAGAAAGTTATTACAAAAATAAAAACCTATTAAATAATTGACTTGACCTCCAAATTAGACTCATCATAAAAGCTACTATTTTTATCAGTGTTTTCTGTGTCAAATTAGATTCATCATAAAAGCTACTATTTTCATCACATGGTTATTATTTCACTCGTAAGAGATTAAGTAACAGAAGTTAGAAGTTACTATCTTTCTTTAGTCGCTTGTTGCACAAGACAATTTTGTGAATAGCACATTCCAATTTTTATATTTTGAATGGCTACATACATTACCAAACACAATATAATCCATATCACAAAAAGTTTACACTTTACAGCCTAACACAATCAAATCGAAATTAACCACATTAAGACATCCAAAACACTCAAGTTACTTACCTATAAATTACTATTTTAGAAGGTTATCACATAAGTCATGGCAATTGATGTAACATAAAAACTTATTTTGAATGTACCTTAATAAATAGATGATCAGTCATGATGATTGTAACATAGCCAACATAAAGTAGAAATCTACAAATGAAAAGTAGTTTAGGGGTCTTTACAAATGTGATTTCTGATTTCAGCAACCATCGTATAATCTTTTTGTGATTTCTTCTGATTACTTTTGACATTAACAATTATGGTTCTTCATCTATTCCGTATATGAAACCATAGTAAGTCCCTCTAGCTTTGAGCATGAAATCCACTTTTGAATCTAACTAAGCCCTTTTCAAATCATCAATTTCCGTTGTTCATATAGCGATCAACATCTCATGATAAAAGATAATAAAAGCACAATCTGTTCTTATGCTTTGAAATTCTAAAAGCAGACTATCTAAAATTATTGAATAAATTAAAACATGTTCATTTAAGCTATATAAGCCCTATATCCTCAAATCAAAAAAGTAATGGCATTATAAGCTGTAAGTAGCAGTGGCATGCAAATAGATAGATGATGTACCTTCCATTGGCGAGCTTTTTCGTGCTCAATAATATCCGCAATCTTAGGATCCACAACTTCAAGTGGCGCATTCAATTGCTTTGGCCACTACAATATTTCACAACAATAGCATAGCACACTTAGAATTTTACTATAAAATGAAACAACCAACACTATGACGAATTAGCTACTAAGATATTTGGAGGAGTTTTGAGAATAACTTTATTTCCAATAGCCATTTCCAATCATAGCTTAAATTCGAAATCATATAAAGCTGTAACGATAACTGATCTTCAGTTCAAATTTCTCTTCATTCAGGCATTTAATCAAGCACTTGGCAATAATGGAAAACATGCACCAAACTGTGTTCTTTTTTTTATCCTCTAAAATTTACCCAACCCAACCCATCTTGCCACATATAGTTTCTAAGATGTACTACACTTGACTCTATCACTTGTTTCATTCAACCTTATTGTTGACATAAGTAGTCTTGCTGTTTGATCTTCTAGACCCAATGGTTAAGTGCGATGGGAGTATAACAAATGAGGCACAAACTGTCCCATATTTAAAAAAAAATTATGTGTATTCACAAGAATTATTTATCAATCATCCATCAAGCGACATCACTAATTTATTTTCATAAAAAAATCCATCACAAATCTACAATTCGTTAAAAAGTCCCATAAACACTTTATATCCAGTTTAATCACACAAACAAACTACATTAAAAAACAGCAGGTTTAAAAAAGAAAAAAAAAATCATTCGGGACTTTCATCAAACACTTGGTACACAAAAATAAAATCAATTATCATAATCAATGATATGTGCTATTTTACACATACTTTTGACCTTAGTTTAAGTGATTTATAGACCAAAAACTAACGTGAAACGCCAAAGATATCTTGTTTTTGTGTTTGTGATCGTGCAGGAAAGGATATTGCATAAATTGCATCAAAAGTCAACCAAAAAGCCTAAAACGAGCACGAGATGTGGAAAAGTGTCTAAAAGCCGAGTCAATGATGAAATCTACTCAAGGAAAGCCCAAGTCGACAAAGTTATTTCTTAAAAGCTCAAAAAGATGGAAGAAATGCTTAATCAAAGTTGAAAGATATTCATGAGAAGAAGCTTTCCAAAATTGAGCAAGTGAACGTTTTTACATCTTTGAAGACCTTTGAGATACGAGTCAACTTAAATCCTCAAGTTACCGAGTGTTACGTTTTATATTTAAGAACGTTTAATAGTTGTAACAAAGTTTTAGTGTTCTTTTCATGAGATGTAAAGGTTCAAGGGCTAAGTATGCAACATTGTAAAACTAGTACAAGCTCTTGAACCATAAATAGAGATCACCACCTCATTTAGAAGGTTGGTTAGATTTTAGAGGGTTGGACCTCTTAGGAGTAGTGTAGTTTTATTTTCATGTTTTAGTTGTAAACTTTCTTAATACAAGCTTTTCTTTTGGTGTCTTAAATCTTTCTTAGCTTATTTTGTGTCTTAATCTTATTGCTTCTTTACATCTTCTTGAGCTTATTTGGTGTCTTTTTCAATCTTGCATGAGCTTCTACAAAGCTTTTACCACCTTTGCATGAATCTAAGGATTTCGTGCCTATTGAATATGGGATAAGCTTGTTAGAGCTCGTGGCTTGTTTGCTTATTTTTGAGCTTATTTTAGTGTCTTTACATTTTATTTACCAAATTTTTACATGTCTTGTTCACCTTTTATTAAATTTCAGTGTCACGTTTAATGTTTTTAATATCCAGTATGTTTTTAGGGTTTAATAGCGAGTATGAAGTTTTTTAGGGTTTAATAGCGAGATTAGTTTTTTCTTAGGTAGCGAGTTTGTGTTTAGTAGCGAGTATGAGTTTTTAGGTTAGCATAGCGAGTTAGGGTCTAGGTCTAGCGAGTTTGGTTTTCCCTTTAGCCCTAGCGAGTTTAGTTCCCCCTTAGGTGGATAGCGAGTATGGAAACTAAACCCTAGCGAGTTTGGAAAACTCCTAGCGAGTTTGGGTTGAGTTTCCTAGCGAGTTTCCTTCATAGCGAGTATGGTGTTTTCTTACAGTAGCGAGTTTGTTTTTTTTTTGTTTTAGATAGCGAGTTTTAATTTTAGTCTTAGTTTATTTTGAGTCGTGTCTTGTCCTCTCTTCTTTTCTTATTTCTTTTGTAAGCCGAGCTAGGCTTTTATTTCACCTCATCGTTCTTCGAGTGAGGCTTTTATTTTTATTAAATCTAAACGTCATGCTGTCGAAGTTTCTTTAAATCTTTTAGTTACGTTTTCTTATTTAAGTTTCGTGTCTTTAGTTTTCAGTTTTAAACTTTAATTACTTTTAATGTTTTACAAGTCTTTTAATTTCTTTATCGCTTTAAATTTTTAATATGAGTCTCGAGTAGTTTTTAAAACGTGTTTGCTTAGTCACTCGAGTTTGTGAGTTTAGTGAGAGTGTTAAACGTTTGTGACAAGCAATCGAAAGATTGCTTAGACGTGTGAGTTAATTATTTGAAGACGAAATCTTTGAACGCTTAATTCACTCGTCTTGAGTTGATATCTTTTCAAAAGATTAATCAACAACTAATCTCGAGAAAGGAGAATAACTCGTTGCAAACTTTTACCTCAAGACTTAACGAACTTATTCGCGTCGCTTTGCAAACACATTGTCTTTTAAATTCATTTACCGTTTCATTTCTTAACGCTTTCATTTACCGCTTTCTTTAGTCATTTTATTCATGCAACTTTACTTGTTTTCTTATTTCATGTCGTTTTACCGCTTTCCTTTACTTTAATTTGTCGTTGTAGTATAAACAAACCAAAACCTTCTTTTAAACCTTATTCACGACACATAGCTCACGGTCTTGAGTGACGAGATCCATATTCAACCCTCGTTGGGACAACGATACCCGTGGTTTGAGCTTGTACTTTGCTCCCGCGACTTATCAATCAATAAATGCATATGTAGCTAATCTATAATCAACCATACATAAAAACTGATTGGCTAAACTTTTTTTTATTCAATCGAAGTAAAAAATTAAAAAAGAAAAATACCTTAGAATCAGCTGGATCATTTGTGTGGGTGTTTTGTGGTTTGAGATTCGGAATGTTGTTCATCCAAATGTTTTCTGATTCCATGGTTAGCCAGGATCTAATTTTTACTCATGAAGTTTTTGTTAGGGTTTGTAAGAATCTGTATGTGTTTTTTATCTGCTATTGATGTTGTGTTTTCGAATTAGGGTTCTGAAAAGTTGGGGGATATGCTGTATTCCATGGATATGATTATGAATATACGTTGACGACCGTAGATGGAATTGCGATTAGGGTTTTTCCGGTGAAGGTTTCAAGGAAGTGGTTCGGAGTTTGTGAGGGAAAGGTTTTGAGAGGATATGATTGTGTGTGTGTGTTTTTCTTTGATATGCTGAAAAGCTGCAAATGAGATGGGGAAGGAATTCCGCCCCAAATTGTGAAAAAAAAAAAAAAAAAAAAAAAAAAAAAAAAAATCGACGGCTATTATATTTTAGAGATTATACGTGTCAGTTAATTAGTATTTTTGAGGGAGAAATAATAGGGCAAGCTTGCTTTATAAGGGAGGTAGATATGCATAAACGAGCTTAAAAGTAGTAAACGAGCTCGAGCCTCATGTAATTAACGAGCCGAGCTCTATTTGAACTTTGTTTTCTTTAATACATCATATAAATTAGTCGTGCTCGAGCCGAGCTCGAGCTTGCGAAAATTTTCACGAGCCGAGCTCGAGCTCAAAATATAAGGCTCGAAACGAGCCCGAGCCCAAACTCGAGCTTTATATATAAACGAGCTCGAGCTCGTTTCCACCCCTCTCTGGTTTTTTTTTCGTCTTTGATTAGTCGAAACGAGCGGGGAAGCCCGCGCGATGCTGCGGGTGTGTTTTGTAACAGTATATTTGTGCACTGTATGTTTATGGATGTTTACAATTTTATAACAATAGTGTATTAAAGTAAAAAAAACTTGTTTGTGTTAAAAAAAAAGTATGTAAACTTTTATTGTATTAAAGTGTTATATTGTATTTTTGTTATTGGTCATTTGGAGGGTTGGGCTAATTTATTTTGCATCTTTTGGTAGATTCCATGTTTTTTTGGAAGGAACTTTGTAAATCCAAATAAGTTTGGTAATAGCGTACGTTTTAGCTAGGCTATTGCCTTCAGGTTCATCAACTAATAACAGCGAGAGGTGAGATCTATGCAAAACAAGTATCATTTAAAAAACAAATAAGCTAATCCCAACCATCCATCCATCTTTCATCTAATGACTAAGATCAAATCAAAAAATAACAAAGGGAGGGCAAAATTGGCATTTTAGCTCATTTAATATAAAAACCCACTTTTCACCTTTTTTTAAAAAACAACATATCTTGCAAACGGTAAATCTTCAAGCTACGAAAAATACACCATGGCGACGAGAAAAAAATTATCTTTCTATAGATATGCATTGTTATATACTTTCGACGAACTTTTTTTCAAAATTCCGTCCAGAAAAATCCCACGGGATTCGTAAAAAGCCGATTTTTTTTCAAAATTTCCGTCTAGAAAAATCCCACGGGATTCGTAAAAATCCCATGGGATT
>LBNU01005645.1:0-25300 GCA_014162995.1 Artemisia annua | reverse complement strand
AGTCAAACGAAAGGTTCGATTTAAACTCCTAAGCACGTTAAATTACATGTATAGATACTAACAATATTGAGTAAACATGTTGTTGTTGCAGATGGTGGCAATATGATCGATTTAACTATTAGACGTGGAGGCAGACGACCAGTGCAACGAATAGGTACGATAAATGTTGCTTATCATTTTCTAAAAACATTTGTTACACGTGTTTCAACCAAACTAGGAAAAAAATTACCACGTAAGCTCCTAGGCATGTTGAATTCTGTATATAGATAACTAACAAAATAGGTGCGTTGAATTCTATCTATAGTTACCTAACAATACTTAGTAACATGTTCGTTGTTATAGATGACGGCGATACGATCGATTTATCTATCAGACAAGGAGGCCGACGACCGGTACAACAAATAGGTACAATAAATGGGGCTTATAAGTTTTAAAAGACATTTGTAAAAAATGTTTAGTTTAAAACTCCATTTATTAATTTTTTGGAAAATGAATGCAGGTATTCAAACCGTTGAACAATTTCAAAAACGCAAACCTGGAAGACAACCGACGACGCATACAATGAATCATCCATCTGACCATAGTAGACTACTTCCAATACAAGGGACGTCAGTTGCCGTTCGACCAGGGGGGCAGACTATGGAAAACGCAATTCACTCGCGTAAAAATTTTACGGTAGCTTGATCAAAATATAATTGTTATTTGTTGAGCCTATTACAACCACGTGGTCAATATGTTTATTGTGATCCAGTGCAAGACAACCAAATGGCTCCACGACCAAGAGGACGTCCTAGAAATGACTCGACTAAAAATCGTAAGATATTTATGGTAACGTAAACAAACTATAATTGTTAATTATTTATACTACTGACCACAAAATTCATTATTGCACCAATAGCTAAACAACCTATCTACGCTGGCGACATACAATCTGATGTACACTCTTCTAAATGCAAGTCAGAGAGAGTTAAGCAAAAAACCAAACTGTCTAGGCTTAAGATATCCCAAGGTGGTTTTGTTAGACCAACATGGGTGGGATATGAAAATGATCCACGAACAAATGCATTTGTTGGAATATCTAGAGGTATGAGTAAAATATACGTTGTTATAACCTTATACGTTTCTTTTTTTTTTTAAATAAAGTACAAGTGCTTTCGCGTTTTATTGATCATCAGATTACATCGACCATGGAAATCCAATTTACAAATGTGGAGATTGCAACGCACTGTTATGGCATTCGGAGAGTATGGTTGGAAGCACACATACGGTTAATGGGTCGTATTCTCTTTGTTGTGGAAGAGGGAAGGTCATGCTAACAAATGAAATTGTGAATCCACCACCGTTGTTACTAGATCTTATTAGTGGAAATAACCCAAAAAGCAATTCGTTCATTGATAATATCCGGCGTTACAATTCAATGTTCGCTTTCACCTCGATAGGTGCTAAGCAAGACAATACGGTAAATAAAGGATATGGACCATATTGTTACAGAATACAAGGCGAAAATTACCATCAAATGGGTACTTTGTTACCAAAAAGAGGAAAACCACCAGTATTCGCCCAATTATATATTTACGATAAAGCGAGCGAGATACAAAATAGAATGAACTGTTTCAGGTACAAAGAAACATAAAAGTATTACATTAAATAAAATAACTAATGTCATGGTATAACCTATAGCTTATTATTCTATATGTATTTACAGCAACGATGAAATGACAACATCAGGAACCAGTGTTTTAGGCCACGAGTTAACTGTTGAGCTACGAGACATGCTTGATTCAATCAACCCATTGGTTGCTCAGTTTCGTATGACGGGTGAACAATTTGTGTCTGCAGAGGACCGGAGCAAGTTCAAATTGCGTCTCATTGGTACAAGAGAACGCGATGGAAGAGAGTATAACCTACCAACAGCCGATGAAGTGGCGGCTTTAATCGTGGGGGATGTTGATGCAACAATTAACAAAAGAGATATTATTTTGCACTCGCAGGAAGGGGGTGTAAGAAGAATTAGTGAATTACATCCTTCCTATCTGGCTCTACAATATCCATTGTTGTTTCCATACGCTGAAGATGGATATCGAACAAATATATATCATAGAGGTATCACTGACCATACTTCAACAAACAAAAAAACAAGGCTAACAATGAGGGAGTATTTCGCATATCAGTTGCAAGAAAGGCCAGGTGTTATTTCAATGTGTCTGAATGCGAGAAGGTTGACTCAACAATTTATAGTCGACGCATACACAATGGTTGAAGCCAAAAGAATGAAATATGTCAAAAAACAAAATAAAGACCTGCGAAGTGAGACTTACGCAAGATTAGCTCAACTGGCTGAAGATGGAGAATCCGGAGTCAAATTACGAGGCAGAAAAGTGATATTGCCATCATCCTTCACTGGAAGCCCACGGTATATGATGCAGAACTACCTAGATGCCATGACAATCTGCAAAGTATATGAATATTCAGATCTATTTATTATGTTTACATGCAATCCGAATTGGCCGGAGATTGCACGTTTTATTAATGAGAGGGGCTTGAAATCAGAAGACAGACCAGATGCAATAACACGGGTTTTTAAACCAAAACTTGACAACCTCATGCGAGATTTCAAAGATGGACATTATTTTGGAAAGCTAGAAGCAGGTATTAAATTGATATATTTATTTTCACAAAGGTGTTCTTCGTTACTCCCAAATCCAATATGCTTACTAATTAATGGCATCTTATTAATACAGCGGTTTACACAGTCGAATTTCAGAAAAGAGGCCTCCCACACGCACACATTTTATTATTTCTCGAAAAAAGGGCTAAATTAACCACGACGGCAGACATAGATCGGTTTATATCATCAGAGATACCAGATAAGAACGAGGATCCGGAACTCTATCAGATTGTCACCGACCACATGATGCATGGTCCATGTGGGCCTCAGCGACCAAGTTGCCCTTGCATAGTCAAGAATAAATGCACGAAAAAGTTTCCAAAAGATTTCAACAAAAAGACATTTATTGATGACAGAACATATGCAATCTATAAAAGAAGGAATGATGGTTCTACTATAACAAAAAGCAGAACAGAATTGCATAATGGATACGTTGTACCGTACAAACCCAGTTTGCTTCGACGTTATGAATCACATATCAACGTCGAATGGTGCAACCAGGCTGGGTCAATCAAATATCTTTTCAAGTACATAAATAAGGGGCCAGATAGAGTCACAACTGCTCTTGAAGATGAAGACGTTGACGAAATTAAGGATTACTATGACTGTAGATATATTTCGGCATGCAAAGCAGCGTGGAGGATTTACGCTTTTGATATACACTACAGATTTCCGCCGGTTGAGAGGCTACCATTTCACGAGGAAGGGAAACAATTGGTTATATTCGAAGCGACAGAGAGTTTATATTTCACGTTGGAAAAGGCATCGGTCAATGACATAAAGTTTATCCAGTGGATGGAAACAAACAAGATAGACGAGAACACAAGAAAACTATTATACCATGAATTTCCTAAACACTATGTATGGAAACCAGAAGAGAGAATATGGGTAGAAAGACAAAAAGGGAAATCCATTGGCCGTGTACATCACATTCCTCCAGCGTACGGTGAGTTATTCTATTTGAGAGTGTTACTAAACAAAGTTAGGGGTGCAACAGATTGGAAGGACTTTAAAAAATTTGAGGGTGTTACATATCCTACGTATAAAGACGCTTGTCAAGCTCGAGGGTTGTTGGAGGATGACAAAGAGTATGTTGATGGATTGTTGGAAGCCAGTACATGGGGGTCAGGACACTATTTACGTTCATTTTATGTCACGCTAATTATGACAGATAGCATGTCTCGTCCGGAAATGGTGTATGAAAAAACATGGCATGTAATGGCAGATGATGTGGAGCGTATAGAGCGACTTAAAAGGAACAATCCAGTTATTTAATAATACAGATAATAACATGTATTCATGATAAAACTAAAGCAAAACTATAATCACACAACTGTTTCCTCTTATAATAATTAATACATTTAACAACAAGGATATTTTAAAAGTGCAGCTCAAATACCCGAAATTATAACCAAGTACTAACCGTGATATCTCACTTGCAGACTTGGTACTATCGCATATCCAGAAGAAGAACATATGCCTGACATACATCGAACACATGCTCCTTTGCAACAACAAAACCTTAAGACATATACCAAACATGATACTACCAAATGAGATATTCACAATGTCAAATTACAATAGGTTGATATCGTCCGAAAAGGAGTACAACATTCATGAATTACATCAAACGCATGTAAACATGTACAAGACATTGACGAACGAACAAAAAGGTGTATACCATACATTGATCAACGCCGTTAATGCACAGCAAGGGGGCATGTTTTTTGTATACGGGTACGGGGGGACTGGAAAAACATATCTTTACAAGACATTATCTGCTGCAATAAGATCACAAGAAGGGATAGTGTTAAACGTCGCATCTAGCGGAATTGCAGCTCTCTTGCTCGAAGGTGGTAGAACAGCACATTATCGGTTTGCTATTCCTATCAATATAGTGGATGATTCTATGTGTAATATACATGCAGATAGTGAACTTGCAGACTTGATAAGGATATCTAACCTAATCATATGGGATGAGGATCCGATGACACACAGGCATTGTTATGAGGCATTTGATAGGACGTTAAAAGACATATGTAGAACGGATGACAATGAACCTTCCAGTGAAATATTCGGAGGGAAAGTAGTGTTGTTTGGAGGAGACTTCAGGCAAACATTACCGGTGGTTACAAATGGAAACAGGCACGATGTCGTGCACGTGGCAATCAATTCTTTGTATATGTGGCAACATTGCACCGTTCTCGAATTGACGGTTAACATGCGCTTACAAGCGGGGAAAAATAACGTCGAGAGAAAAGAAATACAAGACTTTGCTGATTGGATCTTATCAATTGGAAATGGTACAATTGGAGAAGAGGGTGATGACGAAAACATTGTCAGATTCCCGGATGATATGTTGATACCCGACTCGGACGATCATGTTGCTACAATAATTCAACAAATCTACCCGAACTTAAAAGATAACCTATACACAAAAGGATATTTCCAGGGAAAAGCAATTCTCGCTCCAACCAATGAACTGGTGGATTTAATTAACGATCGCATCCTTCAATTACTTTCGGGCAGGAACATACATACGAGAGCTCGGACTCGGTTGGTATTGCTGATCAGGATACCAATTTCAATGAGGCTCTATACACAACATATTTCCTAAATAGCATTTGATGAGACGAAAAATGTTACGTTTTTAGGAAATAGGCGTTATCGGGTGGTCTCTCGGGTGTCAATCACTAAGGTCTTATGGAATCTACGATTTTGAGGAAATCTTAAGGTGTTGATTTGGGTCTTCGGAACGAAGCCCATGGAATGCGATCCGCTTTGGCACCAACCGGATGGGTGTCGGATACTCAAGGGTGTCACATTGGCTCCTTTTGGTGAGCTCAAGATGGTGTTTCGATAGCCTTGGTGCTAGGTCGGAGTACCTCTAAGGTGGGGTCTTAGAGGTGGTTAGTTTAATTGGTGATGTATGGGATCAAGGCAATTACCAACCTTCCATGATGGCGGAATGGTAATGGTTACGAACACAGCACCGAAGAATAGATAGACTAAAGGAATCCTAGAAAATAAAACCAAAATCTCACTAGAAAGGAGTAGGGTAATCCTATCTTAAGAATAAAAAAATAAACCTTAAACAATAACTATTCCCCTGGCAGCAGCGCCAAAAACTTGATGCGCGTGGGATGTGCAACCGCACTACGTTTTACCTCTCGAGGTGATCTCGAGAAGCTTTGCAAATCCTCCACCAGGCAGTGTACCTGACCGATGTAGGATAGTGTAGGGCAAGTTACCGGGGGATTTATCGTTCTCTCGCAGGAATAGTGTTCGTTAGGCTAAAGGTACTCTAATCTAGGTCTAAGGGTGGAGGAAGTTCTTTTGTATTTTTATTTTTATGAAAGCAGGTAAAATCTCTGGTTTTGGAGGAGAGGGCGGAATAGTTGCTATCAACTAACCCAAATTTCTACTTTTATACTACTTATTATTTTTGTATTTTTTGTTTTGAAAATCAGTGGTGGAGAGTAGTGTTTAGTACATTTCATTACTCCCTAGCTATCTTTACCATGTAATTAGTATGTTGAGTTTGCGTGGATGACGGTGTATTCCTAACAAGTCGTAGGGAGTGCGTTCAATTCCCTAACTCTATAGTTCCTACTCACTCTATGACGATACGTCAAGCATCCTATCATGAGCTCACCGATAGCAACCTATGCATGAAATATACCTTAAAATCGATTAACGCACATACGATCACTTCTTAAGAGTTCAAGCTTGTTACCGTATAGGAGGTTAGCCAGTTTTCTCAAGTCTAACGTAGATGAAACATTCACCCAAACACAATCACAACATACATCACATGAATCAATATGTAGGTTTCATTAGATCTAAGCAAACACAAAGTATAATTAGCCTAGCATGTTGAAAGAAAGACAAGCACAACGATATATCACACAACATAAAGACATATTGTAGAATAAAGACTTATCTTGATTAAACATGCAAGTTAGAGGGTTAGGATACCCTCTAAGGTCTGTAATACACGTACTAGGTTTAACCCTAAAGTTCTCCACTCCAAAATTCCTCTCAGTTCATCAAAATAAGAAAAACGTTCTATATATATAGAAACGGGCTGATGGCGTCAGCCCAATAGGTGACGTCGTCAGCTCGGCGATTAGGGTTTCCTGACGGCCTTGATTGACGTGGTCATAATTGCTGTTCCAGATCTGAGGCCTTGGTTACGGCTCACACAATTACCATACGAACTCTCTGGATCGTCACGAGTCTTTTTTCCACTTCTGGACTTCACTTGTTCCTGACGGCGTCACTTAGTAGAGTGTGACGCGTCACCTCAGTATCTCAAGGTCTTTTGAGTTTTTTGTTTTCCGCACTTTTTCACTCCGAAAACGCCAGCAACGCAGAATGCTTCTTTGTGATTCCCTTCAAAAGTACCTAAAATGAGAAAAGAAACGACTTTGGTGAAATCCAACCAAAAAACATACGACTTAGGACTCAAAATGACTGTGCTTCCTCAGGTGTTTTCTCCTCCTTGTTTCTGAGTTTGGCAGCTAACAAGTCTCTTAGTTGTTCAATGAGAAGTTGTTCAGGTGGTGGTGGAGGCTTGTTAGTTTGGAGGTAGAATGGAGTAGATTCAAGCATACGTTCAATACTGTGCTTGATTCCTGGTATTCAGCGTTGAATGAATCGGCTCAGTAAGTAAAGACACAGCCGGTTTAGAAATTGCAGCGAGATTTTTCGTTCAGATAATCCTTTGTGTGTTCTTGATCATCTCGCCCATGTCAGCTATGTAGTAACTTGTTAGCAAGTGCCTAGTATCTTAGATCTTTGACTTGTGAAGTCAAAGGTTTTGACCTGTTTGGAGAGCAGTTGTACTTGTCTTTAAGATCTCCGGATGGCTTGTTGTGTCTCCTTCCTCTTCTTTCTTGCCAATTAAGAGCTTTCTTGATCCGTTTTGATGCAGTCATGGAGCTTTGTCTCCCTTCTTCTTCTTGTCTGACTTGATCTTTGGATGTTTTCTTGCTGGTGGTGGTGTTGATGATGTGATGGTGAAGATGAAGATGATTCATGCTCTGGTTCTGATGGAGGTTGGTGAGTGATCCTTTGGAGGTGAACCTGATGGATCGGGGGATTTTGAGAAGATGAGTGTGGAAAAGTGTGGATGAGTTGATCGGTGTCAAAGGGTTCTTCGCTCGTTGATCAGCATGAAGTAATTATCGTCTCTTCTTAACTTACTTCTTAAATTCCTCTTCTTTCTCAACTTGAGCAACGAATTCAGGTGTAAGTATTCAGTCTTTACTGCTTCCTCTGTAGCTTCCTTCATTATATGTTCCCTTCAGGATCACGTTGTTCGGTTTTAGTTTGAGGAACTACAGTGCTGCTAGAGCCAGCCTCATGTCCTTGAAGATTTTGCGGGTATGGTGAGGTTGTGTACACCCCACTCAAATATGCAGCTAACAGTGCTGATTACGAAAATAGAAACCAGGCACATTTATAGTAAACGACCACACTCGGGACGTTTAAAATGTGACCAAAACATATCATGATTCATTTATAAACCATTTAGAGTACCAACAATGTTTGAGGCTCTTCAAGCCATTGCCTCAAAAGAATCTTGCAAGGATGCTGCTGAACAACACAAACGACCAAGGCAAGATGATGATCCTGACTCCGATCCCAAAAGCAAGAACTCAAAGAAGTCAGAAACACCATCTTCATCACACCAGCCCGTATGACCTCTAAGGCTCCTCCTTCCAAACAAAGAGCTCCAGCATCCGACTCCGCTCCAACTCAATCAGAGGAACCTTTCGTGCTTCAACAGCTTGATACTCAGGAAGGAATAGAAACAGCAATACCCGAATAAAAAATTCCTGCATTTCAAGACGGTCCATCTGACACAACCAAGACAAAAGAGAAGAAGAAGTCTTCAAGGTCTAAGAAGCAGAAGCAAAAGACTACTCAATTCTCATGGCTAGATGTGGACGAAGCACATGACTCCGATTGGTTGACAATGATGATCAAAGCACAACCACCGCTTGAGGCCGACGTACCATTGCCGGGCAATACTTTGAAGATGACTCAGAGTATTATGTCAGGTCTTCAAGTTGAAAGGTTGTCAAAGACTGAACTGAAGCGGTTTAATCGTGAAGCCATGGACTTTCTCAAGAAGAGATCAGGGAACAAAGTTTTATACTCTAACACACTTTGAGAGATTTTCAATGATTTGGTTCAAAGGCATCAATAGGAATGGAGTTACATGGTAACTAAGGATAGGAAAAACCGTCCTATGATCCGCCTAAACCGGAGGGATCTACCCAATGACATCACCAATACTTAGAAACTAGAAGTCCTTAGGTATGATATGAAAAAAAGGAGTAAAGAATGAAAGGAGAAAGAAGGGGTTGAAGAATTGAAAAGAAACGAATGAAAAGTGTGAAAAGAAATAGCCCTCCATATTATCAACCTTAGGTCAGACACTGGGTTCAATTCATATGCTACTGGTCGTTGGTAAGGCGACACCGGTATTGAAGATAAAAGTCGTCATGGACCCATTGATGCAATGCACCTAAACCTTCTTAGCCACTCAGGCATCTCTCAGAAGATGTTTGTTTCATTCTCACGGGGAACCAGTGTAATCTATCGATCGTCTATTAGAGATGGTTGAAATTGAAACAGGAGGCCCTCTGCTCCATGCCTCCGCATAGGAAACCAAATGTGCACTTATCGAGTCTAGAGCCACGAGATAACAAAAAAGATCTCTTAGGAACACAAAATTCTTCTACACTAAGTGTCTTACATCATTGGACACTGAGTGTAAATTATCGAGTCCTTCGCAGATCTTAGCAATCTGCCTTGAACGTTTATGAGGGATTTACTTATGTATTTTCCGAATGACTGAACGGAAATCCTGCCAGGGTCAACATCAAACAGCCCTGACAGCAGGTCACTTCGGTGATTCCTTGTGGATTACGCTTAGTGTGTTCGATGGTTTCAAACGGTCCACAGTCGTGGGGTGATCTCCAACGACTCACCTAATCGTGGGTGTACTTATGTATGTCTGTGTAAGCCCTCTAGGGGGTATCCGATTAGGAACGGCCTGGGTAATGATTAGAAGGAGTCTTCACACTATGTTGTCGACGAATTCTAATTCCGAACCTGTAAGTACCGGATGTTTTATTGCTAACTGTTTCATTTCAGGTACAACCACCATCATGAACACCAGCTTCTACATGCTCATACTTACATCTCAACAATAATGAAAGCTCTCATGAAAGATCGAAGCAACATGAATGCCAAAGATAGATTCTATGCCAAAAGAATCTACAAAGTGATAAAGACAAACGATCTTAAGCAACACACCGTCTAATGAAGGATTCTACATCAAAACAAAGAATCTTCACATACGGAAAGAGAGCTCCTCACTTATGAAAGTTTCAACCGTCAAAGATGTATGAGCATGTCGGAATGATGCAGATCCACATGAGTCGAAGAAAGTGACGAATGGCAGATTACCGCATCAGATTGAACACTATCTCATCAAGCAAAGATAAAGAACAAAGAACGATAAATTATTTCTACTAATCATTTTTTGAAGACGTCTTAAGCTATGAAAGCCACAACTAAAGACCAAAGACAAAGACATCAAGCAACCTCAAATGACCGTGACTAACATCAGTTCTTCAACAACCGATCCTTAGAGAGAGATTGTTAGAACCTAAGTTTATCAACGTTCCAGTCAAGTCTCGGTTATTTCATCATTTGTAATAGGTTGCTAAGTTATTTAACTATGTTATGTTTAAGTGTAAGTCCATTACTCGTCCAATGGGCCTCAAGCCCATACGAATTAGAAAAGGGAAGAGAAGGGAGTGTTGCCCTAGCTCTTCACCAATAAATAGGACATCAATGTAAACCTTACATTTGTTGGTTATTTCATTATCTGAAGGAAACTCTTGCACTTTCATTATTCTTATTTGATCTAATCAACCAAACTCTATTTCTCATCTTATTTCTTACAAATCTTTACTTGTGTTTACAAAATGGTGACCTAACATCTACGTTGCCTCAATCAAGTCAACAACCTCCTTATCATCATTGTCGTGAGGTTCATATTACTTTTTAATACGTTGCCCATTGACCTTGAAACTTACACCATCTTTATTTGTAATTTCAACTGCTCCATACGGGTAAACCGTTTTAACGATATACGGCCTATACCATTTTGATTTAAGCTTTCCTGGATACAATTTCAATCTTAAATTATATAATAATACCTTATCTCCTACACGCAAATCTTTATTATCACGGATTCTTGCATCATGCCATTTCTTTGTTCGTTCTTTGTAGATGGTGTTATTATCATAAGTCGAATCCCTCAATTCAGAAAGTTCATTCATCTGCATAAAACGATTCTTAACTGCACTCATCAAATCCATGTTACATTGTTCCAAAGCCCAATATGCCTTATGTTCAATTTCGACCGGCAAATGGCATGCCTTACCATACACCAATCGAAATGGTGTACATCCCGCGGGTGTTTTGTAGGCAGTTCTAAATGGCCACAAAGCATATGTATGTTTTTCGGACCAATCTCTAGGATTATACCCAACTGACATTTCCAGAATCGTTTTAATCACTCTATTAGTTACCTCAGTTTGTCCTTTTGATTGAGGGTGATATGTTGTAGCTAATCTATGTGTTACTCCATATTTAAATAGAGTCTTTTCCATTAAAGCATTAAAAAAATGTGTTCCCCTATCACTAATCAAGGCTTTAGGTACACAAAATCTAGAGAACAATTCCTTTAAAAACTTAATCACTTCTCGAGCATCATTTTTTGGTAAAGCTTTGGTTTCAACCCACTTTGACACATAATCAACAACTACAAGTATATATTTATTCCCTTTACTATTAGGAAATGGTCCCATAAAATCTAGGTTCCATATATCAAAAACTTCACATACCTGAATATTCGATTGAGGCATCTCATTGCGAGCAGAAATATTTCCTGATCTTTGACATTCATCATATCGCTTCACATACTCAGCAGCATCATTAAAAATTCTAGGCTAATAGAATCCAACTTCGTAAACTTTCTTTGCTGTAATATTAGCACCATGATGTCCTCCAATAGGCCCAGAATGACAATGTTTCCAAACATCCAACTTTTCAAGTCTATCAACACATCTCCTGATTATATTATCGGCACAACGTTTGAATGCGTACGGTTCATCCCACAAGTAGCTTCTAGCTTGGTATAAGAATCTTTTCCTTTCCGCATACTTCATATTTTGATGGTACAATTTTCCTACAATGAAATTAATATAATCTGCATACCAAGGTTGCCCTTCATCAATTGTTCCTAACATCTTGAGGTGCTCATCTGGAAATGTGTCAACTATCTCTTCATCTTTTAGAACTTCCATATCAGGCTTCTCTAACCTAGACAAATGATATGCAGCTAAATTTTCAGCTCCCTTTTTATCTTTGATTTTGATGTTGAACTCTTGTAACAACAAGACCCAACATATAAGCCTAGCCTTAGCATCTTGTTAATTAAATAAATACTTCAAAGCAGAATGATAAGTGTACACAATAGTTTTTGATAAAGTAAGATATGAACGAAATTTATCAAATGCAAAAACTACGGAAAGAAGTTCTTTTTCAGTAGTAGTGTGATGCTCTTNTTGATGTTGAACTCTTGTAACAACAAGACCCAACATATAAGCCTAGCCTTAGCATCTTGTTAATTAAATAAATACTTCAAAGCAGAATGATAAGTGTACACAATAGTTTTTGATAAAGTAAGATATGAACGAAATTTATCAAATGCAAAAACTACGGAAAGAAGTTCTTTTTCAGTAGTAGTGTGATGCTCTTGAGCATTATTTAATGTTTTACTAGCATAGTAAATAGGTCTAAATTTACCATATACTCTTTGCCCTAACACTGCTCCCACAGCATAATCACTAGCATCATACATAAGTTCAAAAGATGAATCCCAATTAGGCAAGATTAAGATAGGAGCAGTAGTTAATTTCTCTTTTAAAATATTAAAGGCCTTTTTACATTCGCTAGAAATATCAAATTTAGCATATTTTAATAAAAGCTGGGTCATAGGTTTAGAAATAATGGAAAAATATTTTATGAATCTACGATAGAATCCAGCGTGTCCTAAAAAACTTCTAACTCCTTTGACATTAGTAGAATAAGGTAGTTTCCCAATTACGTCAATTTTAGCTCTATCTACCTCAATTCCTGCTTTAGAAATTTTATTTCCCAAAACTATACCTTCTTTAACCATAAAGTGACATTTTTCCCAATTAAGCGCAAGGTTAGTTTCTTCACATCTAGCAAGCATTTTATATCAATTTCCTAAGCATCTATTAAAAGAGTTACTGAATACCGAAAAGTCGTCCATGAAATCCTCCAAAATATCATGAAAGATTGCGGTCATACAACGTTGGAAGGTTGTAGGGGCATTGCAAAGCCCGAATGGCATTCTTTTGTAGGCAAACGTCCCATATGGACAAGCAAACGTAGTTTTCTCCTGATCTTCAGGTGCTATGGGAATCTGAAAGTATCCTGAAAAACCATCAAGAAAACAGTAATATTCATTTCCAGCTAATTCTCTCCGACATTTGGTCAAGAATGGAAGAGGGAAATGATCCTTTCGAGTAGCATCATTAAGTTTACGATAGTCAATACAAACACTCCATCCAGTAATAGTTCTAGTAGGGATAAACTCATTATTTTCATTTAAAACAGCTCATTATTTTCATTTAAAACAACAGTTGTCCCACCTTTCTTTGGAACAACCTAAATAGGGCTAACCCAAGGACTGTCAGAAATAGGATATATTAATCCAGAGTCAAGTAGTTTGATAACTTCATTTTTCACCACATCTTGTACTTTAGGATTTAAACGTCTTTGTGGTTGAATGACAGGTTTGAAATTATCTTCCATAAGAATTTTATGAGTACAAAATGAAGGACTTATACCCTGAATATCCGACATTTTCGAAGCAATGCCCCTTTATGCTTTTCTAAAACTTGTACCAACATTTTCTTCTCATTTTTAGTTAACTTAGAAGAGATAACTACCGGAAAATTCTTGTCATCATTTAAATATGCATACTCTAAATGAGAGGGTAATTCTTTTAATTCAGTTTTAGTTTTATTTTCTTTCACAGAATTTTCCTCATCACTAAGTAAATTTTCCTGATTAATAGAATAAGCTGTATTAAAATTTTCGGTAATTTGTATAGACTCAAATTCCTTATTAGGTTCTTCTTCATAAGCCTCATCTGTCTCTCTAATTTCTCTTTCTAAATCATTCACTAAAAAGGAATCTAAGTGATCATTTTCTAATGACTCAACAGCTTCTTCAGTATTTATCTCATCTAATGCATCAATATTGTAACATTCGTCCTTCTTATCTAAAAGTTTTTTTATTGAATTTTCCGTATCAAATGTCACTTTTTCATTCCCTACCTGAAGAGTAATTTTTTTTTATTAAATACATCAATTAATGCATGAGTAATAGCTAAAAAGGGCCTTCCTGAAATTATAGGAATCCTGGAATCTTCAGGAATAACAAACTTATCATTCTTAATAGGTACATTTTCTACTATTCCTCTTGGATACTGTATTGATCTATCAGCAAATTCTAAACTCATTCTAGTAGGTTTAGGTTCACCTAATTTTAATCATTCAAACATAGTAAATGGCATCAAGCTAATATTAGCACCTAAGTCAGCTAAAACATTAGGAATAAATAAATCGTTAATTTGACAAGGGATAGTGAAACTTCCTGGATCCTTTTCTTTTGATGGCCATTTGTTGAGTAGAACTACTGAACATCTTTCATTCATCATTACGGTTGATGCTTCTACCAGTTTTGCTTTATTAAACAGCAAATCCTTAAAATATTTAGCATATGTTGGCATCTGCACAAGAGCATCAATAAAAGGAATGTTAATGTGTAATTGCTTAAACTGTTCCAAAAATTTCTTTTGTTGAGCTTCCTCTTTCTCTTTTCTAAGCCTTTTTGGGAATGGCATTGGGGGACGGTAATGTTAGGTCACCATTTTGTAAACACACGTATAGATTTGTAAGAAATAAGATGAGAAATAGATTTTGGTTGATTAGATCAAATGAGAAGAATAAAAGTGCAAGAGTTTCACTATTGTATTGAAATAACCAACAAGAGAAAGGGTTTACATGATGTCCCGTTTATAGGAGAGGAGCTAGGGCAACATCCCTTCTCCTTCCTTTCTCTTAAACGTATGGGCCTAAGGCCCATTGGACGAGTATTGGACTTATCCTTAAACATTACATGATTAATTAAGATAGCAACCTATTACAAATGTTGAAATAACCGAGACTTGACTTAAACGTTGAAAACTTAGGTTCTAACAATCTCCCCCTAAGGATCGGTTGTTGAAGAAGTGATGTTTAGTCACGGTCATTTGAGGTTGCTTGATGACTTCTTGTCTTTGGACTTTAGTTGTAGCATTCATAGCTTTAGACGTCTTCAAAAATGATTATGTTGAAATGATTCATCGTTCTTTGTTCTTTATCTTTGCTTGATGAGATAATGTTCAAACTGATGTGGTAATCTGCCATTCGTCACTTTCTTCGACTCCAGTGTATCTGCAACATTCCGACATGCTCATACATCTTTGACGATTGAAGCATTCATAAGTGAGGAGCTCTCTTTTCATATGTGAAGATTCTTTGTGTTGACGTAGAATCCTTCTTTGGACGGTGTGTTGCTTAAGATCGTTTGACTTTATCACTTTGTAGATTCTTTTGGCATGGAATCTACCTTTGGCATTCATGTTGCTTCGATCTTTCATGAGAGCTTTGTTGAGATGTAAGTATGAGCATGTGGAAGCTGGTGTTCATGATGGTGGTTGTACCTAAAATGAAACAGTTAGCAATAAAACATCTGGTACTTACAGGTTCGGAATTAGAATTTGTCAACAGCATAGTGTGAAGACTTCTTCTAATACTTGCCAAGGCCGTTCCTAATCGGATACCCCCTAGAGGGCTTACACAGACTTACATAAGTACACCTACGATTAGGTGAGTCGCTAGAGATCACCCCACGACTATAGACCGTTTGAAAAAACCATCGAACACACTAAGCGTAATCCGTAAGGAATCACCGAAGTGACCTGCTGTCAGGGCTGTTTCATGTTGACCCTGGCAGGATTTCCGTTCAATCATTCGAGACCTAAGTACTTCCCTCATAAACGTTCAAGGCTGATTGCTAAGATCTGCAAAGGACTCGATAATTTACACTTAGTGTCTAATGATGTAAGACACTTAGTGTTGAAGAATTTTGTGTTCCTAAGAGATCTTTGATGTTATCTCATGGCTCTAGACTCGATCAGTGCACATTTGGTTTCCTATGCGGAGGCATGGAGCAGAGGGCCTACTGTTTCAATATCAATCATCTCTAAGAGACGATCGATAGATTACACTGGTTCCCCGTGAGAATGAAACAAACATCTTTTGAGAGATGCCTGAGTAGCTAAGAAGGTTTAGGTGCATTGCGTCACTGGTTCCATGACGACTTTTATCTTCAATACCGGTGTCGCCTTAGCAACGACCAGTAACATATGAATTGAACCCGGTGTCTGACCTATGGTTGATAATATGGAGGGCTATTTCTTTTCACCATTTTCATTCGTTTCTTTTTAATTCTTCATCCCCTTCTTTCTCCTTTCATTCTTTTCTCCTTTTTTATATCATACCTAAGGACTTCTAATTTCTAGCTATTGGTGATGTCCTTGGGTAGATCCCTCCGGTTTAGGCGGATCATAGGATGGTTTTATTCCTATCCTTATTCATCTTGTAACTCCATAACTATCTTATTGATGCCTTTGAACCAAATCATTGAAAATCTCTGAAAGTGTGTAAGAGTGTAAAACTTTTTGTTAACACTTTGAGGTTTTGGATTTCTTATGAAATACTCCCCCTTAGCATATGCTCATGATAGTTTTCAGAAATTTTGCATATGTGGGAAGAGTTGGCACTTTTGAATTGATCCACTCTTAATAGTCATATACCCGAGGGACACGTTTATGTTGCTTAGTTAAAGGGTTGCATTATCAGCTTTTAGGTGATAACTAGCCCTAATAACTAACTTGATGTTGTTAACATTCATAAAAGGAAGTTAGACCCGTCAAACTAAACAACTAGAAAGAGTTTCTCGAAATGGTACTTTCTAATCGGATAAATCCTTTCGAATTAAGTCATTTGTTGTTTCGTCAATTCGTGGGTCAATTCTGAGTCGAGCTCATACGAGATAAGACTTTTTAGACATCATATTTTAATCACTTTCTTTTTCTCCCCCTCAAAAATAGCATATCAAATGTTGTTTTTGTAAACGGTTTCGATTAAAATATGCCTTTTTGTGTCTTATGGGGTGAAATCAACAAGATTTCAAGATTTAAGAACGATGTTTTGATTCAAGTACTCCCCCTCAACAAGTGATTATTTATTGAGGTGTAATACTTGTCTTTTGAGCAGATTTGAAAAATACTGAAAGGTTTGATTAAATCTACTCAAATGTAAGAAGCTTTCGCTCCTTATATTAGGATTGTGGCACTGATGCGTACCACAGGGTCCTATCATTAAAAAGTGCGGGTTGTACACTGTTATGTGTGCACAAGCCGTAGTAATTACAAATCAAACAATGTTATGAAGATATTGAAATGTTTGTACCAGAAGAATGAGAGCTGAGCTAAGCATCGAAGACTGTGAACTTTGGATCAGGTCGTCGGAATGTCAAGCCGGAAATGATGGTCGAACCCCGATATAGCTTTCCAACCGTCTGATCTGTTGTCGTTGATATATCCTTTCTTCAATTGTGTGGACAAAGTTTCACATCATTCTTCGTCCGTTAGCTTTCCACCTTGTTGCTTGACCCTCTTTCAGTCTCTTCTTTTCATCATCCAACCTTTCAGCTAACCCATCACGAACCCTTTGAAGTGTGACATCACAAAACTTTGGAATCTCATCGTACCGCATGAAACGAATCTGATTTCTGCTATTGAGGTAGGTGATTCCAAATGTCGGTTGTTGAACGAGAGTGTATTGTGACATCCCCGTGATTTCAGGAATCATGAGTTGTTGTTGAGTAAGGTTGATGGTGTTCTGATAACTTTCCACACCCAGCTAGAGATCTTCCACTCTTTCTTGAACTATCAATCGTCTGATGTAGAGTAGGAGAGATGCGATGAAGTTGAACTGAGTATCTTGTTCAAATTTAAGCAGCTTTCCTTGTACCTTTAGTAGATACATGTCTTCAATGTCATTTCGATTTAAGTCTGGGAAGTCTACTTCATTTTGTATCGCTTCTCATCTTGTCTCTTAATGATAATCTCTTTCAGGAAAGTGTAGCCGAACTTCCTATCTTCCACGATCTCCATAATAGCAACGATGCAAAGCGGGTACTTCACGTTTTCACTTGACTTCAGATGTAGTCTGTGTGTATAACCGAGCTTTCATCTTTCAGGCCAATGTTGAATACCGAGAAGAGCGTCCCTGTTGTATTGGACAACTGATTTGAAGTAGATTGGTGCGTGCTCTTCAATGAATGGTATTTCATATCGGGCAGCTGGAATTGAAAGTGTGAGTGAAGTTGCGTATCGTTCCTTGGAGGTCTCGTGTGCATGCTGGAGGTAAAGAAAGTCATTGTTGAGGAAGCGTCTGTAGGGGATCTTTGGTTTTTCCGGAAAGCCAAGTAGCGGTAGCGGTTTTGTCCAGTCGGTGAAGTAGGGTTTCTTTGTTTCAGTATCGACATTGGATTCAGGGTTGAGCCAGTCAAACGAGCCAAATAATGCACAGGCTATGTTCTCCATGTGATAATCGAGTTCAACTTTATTCCCTGATATCTTCTTGAGAAAGTCCATAGCTTCACGATTGATCCTCTTTAGCTCAGTCTTTGACAACCTTTCAACTTGAAGACCCGACATAATACTCTGAGTCATCTACAAAGTATTACCCGGCAATGGTTCGTCAGCCTCAAGTGGTGGTTGTGCTTTGATTAATGTAGTCAACATATCAGAATAACGAGCTTCGTCCACATCTAGCCAAGAGAATTGAGTTGTCTTCTGTTTTAGCTTCTTAGACCTTGAAGCCTTCTTTTTCTCTTTTGTCCTGGTTGTGTCAGATGGACCGGCTTGAAATGCAGGAATTTTTGATTCGGGTATCGCTGTTTCTGTTCCTTCCTGAGTATCAAGCTGTTGAAGCACAAAAGGTTCCTCTGATTGAGTTGGAGCTGACCCAGATGCTGGAGTTCTTTGTTTGGAAGGAGGAGCCTTAGAGGTCTTGCGGGGCTGGTGTGATGAAGTTGGTTTGTCTGACTTTCTTGACTTCTTGCTTTTGGGATCGGAGTCAGGATCATCATCTTGCCTTCGCCGTTTATGTTGTCCAGCAGCCTCCTTGCAAGATTCCTTTGAGGCAATGGCTTGAAGAGCCTCAAACATTGTTGCTTCATCAGGTGTTTTCTCCTCCTTGTTCCTGAGTTTTTCAGCTAACAAGTCTCGTAGTTGTTCGATGGGAAGTTGTTCAGGTGTTGGTGGAGGCTTGTTAGTTGGGAGGTAGAATGGAGTAGATTCAAGCATTCGCTCAATTGTGTGCTTGATCCTGGTGTTCAACGTTGAATGATTTGGCTCGATTAGTGAAGACACAGCCGGTTTGGCAATTGCAGCGAGATTTTCATTCAGATATTCCTGTGTGTAGTTCTGGATCATCTCGCCCATGTCAGCTTGTTGTAACTTGTTAGCAAGTGCATTATTAGCCTTGAGATCTTTTACTTGTGATGTCAAAGTCTTGACCTGTTTGGAGAGCAGTTGTACTTGGTCTTTTAGATCTCCGGATGGCTGTTGTGTCTTCTTCCTCTTCTTCCTTGCCAAATCAAGAGCTTTCTTGATCCGTTTTGATGCAGTCGTGGATGCCTTGTCTCCCTTCTTCTGCTTGTCTGATTTGCCTTTTGGTGTTTGCTTTGCTGGTGGTGGCGATGAATGATGTGATGATGATGATCAGGAAGATTCGTGCTCTGGTTCTGATGGTGGTGGTGAGGGATCCTTTGGAGGTGAACCGGATGGAATCGGGGGATTATCTTCAGTTGGGTTGTCGGTATTGGAAGCGGTTTGTTCTTCTATCGTAGGTGATTCAGTTGGGGGTGCATCGGGTGTTACAATTGTTGTTGTTGTAACCGTTGTATCAGGTACTTGAATATTATCAGGTTGAGCAGCGGAACTAGTGGATACATCGGGTGCACGTGTCTCAAACGAATCATCGAACAAAGGAGAGAACACCGTTTCGAATTCTTGACGAGTTAGTGACAAAGGTTCAGCTGAAGAATCTGTAGGGTTTAGGCGGTTGGTTGCGGGTCCTAAGCTGTGTTGCTCAGAAGCCATCGCTGTGAGCTCATCGAAATTAGCAAGAATAGTCTCCTGAATCTCTCTGGTGCGACGGTTGTAGATTCTAAAACCTTTGGAGTTTTCACAATATCCAATGAAGATACCAACGTCGGCCTTTGCCTTAAGCTTTCCAAGATCATCACGATCATTATTCGGATAACAAAGAGAACCAAATATATGAAAGTGTTGTATGTTAGGCTTTCGTTTTTGAACAACTTCATATGGTGTGACTTTGTGACGTTTATTGATCATACACCGATTTTGGGTTTAACATGCGGTTGAGACGGCTTATGCCCAAAGAAAATCTGGAAGTTCAGAATTAATCAGTATCGTTCATGCGGCTTCCACTAACGTTCTGCTGCGTCTTTCGACCACTCCATTCTGTTCGGGAGTCCGTGCAATCGAGGTTTGATGTTCAATTCCCACTTTCTCATAATAATCACGAAGTGTTTGGTTCTTGAATTCTGTTCCATTGTCCGTTCTAATGATTCTTACCGTGTTGCGGAGCTGAACATGAATTTTCGTGAGAAAGGTGATAATCATTGATGGAGCTTGATCTTTGCTTCGAAGAAAGTAAACCCAAGTCCATTTGGAGAAGTCATCAACAATCACAAGAATATTCCGTTTCCAATTAATCGTTTGTACTCGCATTGGTCCACATAAATCCATATGAAGAAGTTGAAGAACATGATCAGTGCTCGGTTCTAGTTTGGAATTGAGGTGTGCACGTTTGCTCTTTCCTTGTTCACAAGCGGGACATAAGTGATCTTTTGCATATCGGAACCTTGGAAGACCGTCTACTAGTTTATGGCGAGCAAGATCCGTCATAGTTCTGAAGTTGAGATGAGACATGCGTTGGTGCCATAACCAGGATTTTGTCGATTCAGCCTTTGAAAGTAGACAAATGGGAGAGGAAGCGGTCATGTCGGACATTGAAATTGTATAAAGACTGTTTCCACGTGTGCCGGACATGAGATCATTTCCTTGTAGATCACGAACAAAGCATGTTTTCTCCCTGAATGCAACTTCCAGATCACCATCACAAAATTGACCAACTGAAAATAGATTGTGACCAAGGCCTTCAACATAATAAACACGACTAATTTCGATATTCCCACTGACATAGTCCCCATAGCCCATAATTGCAGCGAAATGATCATTCCCGAATCTGACAGTACCAATGAACTTTGAGACAAAGTTTCTTAACAGTTTGAGATTGCCTGTCATGTGTCGGGAGCATCCGCTATCAACAATCCAGAGAACAATTTGCACCACCTGCATCACAAGAAAGACACGATGATGGTACAACGGTAAGGGTGGAACCCAATGAAGTTGTGGGTTCCATTGGGTTAGAAGCACACATGTTAACAAGTTTTGGAATCCATTTAAAGTTATGTGTCCTTAATAACCAACGTTGCCAATTCCAACTAGATTTAGCCTTCTTAATATCAAATTCAGTGAGTGTAGGCATATTCCTAAAGGTCTTGTCCGCAACTACTGAGTTGACTACATCAATCTTAGAAACTAGACAAGGCATAAGTCCTAGCACAAATTTAGAAGCATTAGTGGGCCTAGATTTTCTGCCTGATATATGTTTCTTAAAATGAGATAAAAGAGAATTTGCAACACATTTAGAATGATCACCAAATAACATAATTTTACTACAAAACACACATGAAGCATCAGCATTCAAAACATTCAAAGGTTCAACATTCGTTACACAAAGATTAGGATTACAATTTGCCAAATCAGAATCTAAATCTAGTGCAAGACGATTATTATTTAAAGTCCTAGGGTGTTCTTCTACTTCAGAGGCTTTAAGTGTCTCTTTTCTACGTAGCAAAAGCCTATTCGCTCTTTTCATTCGTTTACGCCTGTTTCTGCTAACGCTAGGAGTGGCAACTATTCCTGTAGAAGTGGAAGGATCCAAGTTAGACTTCTTAGTGTGTTGAGCTACATTTGTTATGTCTAAAGAGTACATTCCTGGTGCGACTACTTTAGTGTTGACAGATTTTCCTTTTTCAAGTGCACATATTTTCTCTTTCAACTCAATGATAATGTGCATTTTATCTTGATTATCGCTATCGAGTTTTCTGTTAGAATAAAAATATTCATCACGACTCTTTTGCCAATAGTCTGTAACTTCTTGTAATTCTTCCATTTCCTTTTCATATTTTGAAATTTGACTTTTAAAATCCTCATTTTCTTTTTGAAAAGTTGTGGATGTTTTAAGACTTTGCAATTCCAATTCAAAATCAAGACTCTAGTTTTGACAGCATTAAAGCTTTTTATTGAGATGAGAAATCTCATTTGAAAGGTGGTTTTGCACATCATCATTGTGTTTTCGGAGATTAACGTTATCCTCTTTTAATGTCTCAATTTGTTTAGATAACAACTCAACATCATCACAATGATCATCAACAAGCATAGTAGTACCAGATTCATAAAGAGAATTAATAACCACAGATATAATATGAGCACTAAGAACATGTTCCAAAAGACGATCAGATTCTTTTTGTAAAAATTGATTATGACGTTTTTGCTTTGAAATTGCTTGTTCAGTTTTACGAAAAAGATCCATCATAGACGAAACTTCTCTTTGCATTTCCTGTTCCCAGTGGTTTACACAAAGACGTAAGTGTTGAGCAATGGGTAAAAATTGTTTTATAAACACTTGACGTTTTTCTCTCTCATGAGGAAGTGTGATAGTATAATTTGTTGATTGAGAGTTGCGTTCAACGGCGTTGTCTAATTTTTCAAGATCTTCCTTGAACGAGTCAAAATACCGAAGTACAAGACAACGAGTGGGAAGAGGTTGAAGTTTATCGTTTTCGGGTAAAGGACCATTAATTTGCATCACTGGTATAACAGGAACTGCTTGAGGAGTTACATCTGGAGCTGGAAGAATATACCGTGGTTTTTCATTAAATTCTTTTTGAGGTGTAAAAGTCTCATTTATGGAAGGCATTTTAGAGTAATAAAAGGTATATTATATGGTACAAATTCCATTTTTGATCGACTCTCGTCTTCAACATCAAGTTCTTCTTCACAATCATATACAACAGCACGAATAACAGACTCGTCAAAAAAATGATCTGCACTATATAACTTCGGAATATCTTTGAGTTCTACTCGTAAAAAACTTGGTGATTCGCTACCAATAGCAAAACCGTGGCCATTATTTGTCCGTTTAATGGAAAACTTTTGAATTGTTGTGACAGACTGGCCGGTTTTATATACAACGTTTTGAAACTCTTTAAGTCTATGTTCTAATTCAACAATCTCATCAATGTACGACTTAACTTTTTCTCTAGATTGGCGTTTATGTTCTCTGAATTCATCTTGACAAGTTGTCAACTCGGTTTTTGTTTTAAGAATAACTGCATCGAGTTGAGCAATTTGTTGTTTATGTGCAAACGCTTGCTTTTCCAGTTCAGAAGTTAAGTTGTTTTTAGACTCCATTATTTGAGAAATTTGATGTTCTAAGTCTTTAGCATTCAGATAAGATTTTTGATAAGCAGCTTCAAAACCTTTTTCACGGTTATTAATTATTTCAGCTTGTTTAAGTTCATATTTGTAGCACTCAATATCCCTAGTTAATGATGCAATTTTTTCTTTCAGTCGGGCATTAAGTTCTTGGCATTTAACGTTCTGAGATTGACTAGCCATGAGAAGGGTCTTAAGTTCTGAATATGGACCAGACAGAGAGTCAGAGTGTTCAACGCGAGCATTGTTATCATGAACAGATTCAGGATCCGAATCATCAAATGTAACAACCGGGTTAATTTGATCATTATCATCAAATAGAACTTTTGTGTCCATTTGGGAATTCGTTTGTGTAGATAACAAAGAATNCTTTTCCAGTTCAGAAGTTAAGTTGTTTTTAGACTCCATTATTTGAGAAATTTGATGTTCTAAGTCTTTAGCATTCAGATAAGATTTTTGATAAGCAGCTTCAAAACCTTTTTCACGGTTATTAATTATTTCAGCTTGTTTAAGTTCATATTTGTAGCACTCAATATCCCTAGTTAATGATGCAATTTTTTCTTTCAGTCGGGCATTAAGTTCTTGGCATTTAACGTTCTGAGATTGACTAGCCATGAGAAGGGTCTTAAGTTCTGAATATGGACCAGACAGAGAGTCAGAGTGTTCAACGCGAGCATTGTTATCATGAACAGATTCAGGATCCGAATCATCAAATGTAACAACCGGGTTAATTTGATCATTATCATCAAATAGAACTTTTGTGTCCATTTGGGAATTCGTTTGTGTAGATAACAAAGAATCATTTTGAACACTGTGGTCCTTGTTAGATGCAGATGCAGATGGGGAGGCAATTTCATGTATCAGGCATGAGTTAAGATCAGTTACCTGAGATAGACCGTCAGTGTCATACACTGGGCCCGAGTCACTCATGTGAAGTTCTTGCATGTTGGCCATAAGCATGACAACAGCTTCTAGATCTTCCATGTCATCATCTCAGTGTGCATTGGCCATGAAGATATTGTCGTTGGCATTGGTCTTGCTACGGGCTTCATCTTTGAGAGCTAGAAGTAATGCCTGCTTGTGATACTTGCTATCTTGAGTTCGCGGTGAAGGACATGCAGTTGCAAAGTGACCTATCCCATTGCAGTTGTAGCATCGAATGGCGGTATTACCAGATTCAGTGTTCCCAGATTCCACAATTTCATCTTTTTTCTGAGGGACACCACCATTGTTCCTGAATCCTCCATTGTTCATAAACCGTTGTCCCGAATTTGTATTACCCATGAAGTTACCGGATCCAAATCTTCCATTGGTACGATTCTGAACTTCAATGCGACCATCGTTAATGACAACTTGATTCCTTGTATTAGAGGATGTGCGAAGACGATTGTTGGACTTGTTCTAGAATTTGCTGAAAGCTCTAGCAATGAGTGCAATTCCTTGGTTAAGACTGTTGAAGTCCTCATCATCAGCATCATCATGACTGTTGTGTTGTGTGTACAAGTTATCATTGTGATCATATGAGGCAAATTGACTTGCAGAAGGTGGCACTGAGAAATCATAAGAGGAGTATTGAGATGGGTAGTTGGGATAAGCCTGTTCAGGATGATGAGCATTGTTTTGCTATGTTGGAGGAGGAGGAGTGGATTGAGCAATGAGCGTGATGAGACGAAAAATGTTACGTTTTTAGGGGTCATTTTGAGTCCTAAGTCGTATATTTTTGGTTTGGATTTCAC